>JASANE010023238.1:0-43802 GCA_030248225.1 Trileptium ribeirensis
GGGGTACGTAGGGGTACAATATAGGGGTACATGGGTACAAAATAGGGGTGTACGTAAGGGTACAATATAGGGGTACATGGGTACAAAATAGGGGTACAATATAGGGGTACATGGGTACAAAATAGGGGTACAATATAAGGGTAAATGGGTACAAAAATAGGGGTACATGGGTACAATATAGGGTACAAAAATAGGGGTACGTAGGGGTACATGGGTACAAAATAGGGGTACGTATGGGCACTATATAGGGATACATGGCTATAGGAAACTCTTAAAAGATCAAAAAGGTTCATAATAATTATTAAAAAATGGCTTATACATGTTACAAATGTTCAAGAGAGTATACAACGCGTCAGCATTTACATAGACATAAGAAAAATGTAGTGATAAGACGAACGTTGTTAGTAACAAAGATTAAAAAGAGTATAACAAAATTATTTTACCGTTGGAACTACCTTTTACTTGTGTTGTTAGCGGACAAACTGCATGTGGGAAAACCCAATGGATAGCAAAACTGTTAAAATATAAAATTTTTGATAAACCTGTGGATAAAATATTGTTTTGTTACAGCATTTTTCAAAATATTTATGCCACACTGTTAAATGAAATACCAAATTTAGAACTACATGAAGGAATTCCTGATACGTTTCCACAAACTGATGTAGGACATACGATATGTGTGCTTGACGATTTAATGATAGAAGCAGCAAATGATAAAAAATTAGCTGCTGCTTTTTCAAAAGTGCGACATAATAATTTAAGTACAATTTTTGTAACACAAAATTTATATCACGAGGGTAAATACATGAGAACGATTACAATAAATGCGCAATACATGGTACTTTTTCCAAACATGAGAGACAAATCTATGATTTGTACTCTTGGAAGACAAATGTGGTCAACCAAAAGTAATTTTTTACCAAGTGCTTTCGAACAAGCGACAAGTAAACCATACGGGTATTTATTTTAGATCTAAAACCAAATACCGAAAAAGTTTTAAGAGTTAGAGAGTGTATTTTTCCAGATGATGCTTACATGTTTGTATACGCTTAAAAGGTTTAAATGATTGAAGTTCAAGAAAAAATGTCTAAAAATATAGAAAAACACATTGATACATTACAATTTTTGAAGAATTGCCCTTCGAAAATTGTTACAGCTGTGATTATGAATGCTGCAGCATCCCTCATTTACGCATTTAGTGAAATTGCATATAATGCTGTGCAAAATAAAAAGACAATAATACTTAAAAGCATTGCAAATAAGAGTATTTGTATTTCAAAGAAACGTAAATTACTGACACCACTAGTTGTAAAATACTTAATTGATTATTTTGATAAACATTATGGCACGTAAAATGATAGTTGTACCAGCTAGCTGGTTGGAACATAATACGAAGAAAAACCTGTAGTAAATGAAATTGAGGTTTACAATGAACCAAAAATGGATACTAATATTATAGATTTATTTCCAAAAAACCTCCGGAAAAAGCAAAGCTGATGCTTGAACACATTAAAAACCTAAAATTAGATGATAATAACAGGGTTGTATATGGAAACAAGAAAAAAGGTTCTAATATTTTTGATCTTATAAAATATTTTACTTCAGATGTAAACTTTTCACCGCCGAGACCTTTAGATTCAGAATAGTTTGAGAAAATTTTGACAAATGTGCCTGATGCGGCATTTGGAAGAGGTAGAAAACAAGTTTTAAAATGGAAAAAGTTATATTAGTAAACGTGGTAAACTTGATATTTTAAAAAGTATATGTAATAAATCCAAATTTTATGATTTCAATTCAAAAATAATGGAGCATACAAAGTATTGCGTTAGCACCTCAGGCACACCTTTGGTTTTGTTCAGATCAGGGTGGAGTGTGTTTAGCAATTTTAATATTTGTAAATTTTATATTAATGGGATTTTATATAATTGTGTTGAACAATTGTATCAAAGTGAAAAAGCACGATATTTTCAAGATTATGAAAGTTTTGAAATGATAATGAAAACTAATAAACCAAGCATGCAGAAAATGATTGGGAAAAAATTAAAGGTTTCAATGACGATGAGTGGAAACAGGTTGCGAGTAAAATTATGAGAATTGGTTTATGGGAAAAATTTAAACAAAATAATAATATAAGGGAGGAACTAATGAACACTGGTGATGCAATTATTGCAGAAGCCAGTGAATGGGATAATTGAATGGGGATTGGAATTAGTTTGTTTAATAAAAAAGTAAACGACATGCAAACCTGGTCTGTACAAAATGTTTTAGGTGGTCTGTGGATGCAAATACGTGACTTTGAGCAGTAACCCAACAGTCCTCTCAAGGGCTCGTGGATTATGGCTACTGGCGATACCACGTAAAAATAAAACGCTGGATAAGGGTACCGCAAGGTCGCGTGGAAACCCTTAAAATGATGATTTATGTTTAAAGAGTTAATTATGGATAATGAAATAACTAATTTAACTATTGCTTGCAATGTTGAATGTGATATTGATTTAATGGAATTGTCAATGTTTGTAAATAATGTAGATTTTGATGATGAACGTTTCAATGCAGCCATATGGCGGTTTAAACAAAAGGGGAACTATATTAGTATTTCCAAATGGTAACCTAGTTGGTGTTAAAGTATGTGTGAAGCAGATACACTGTTGAAGAAAGTGTGTAAAGAGTTAAAAATCTAGGATACGTTTGCACACTCAAATGGGAAGTAAAAATGATGTGGGTTTGATGAAATTGGACAAGCGGTCAAGGTTAGCCGACATTTATAACACATTAAGAACATGTGCAACTGTGTTATATGAGCCTGAAATGTACAATGCATTGAAAATAAATGTAAATAAATGCACTGCTTTGGTATTTGTTAGTGGTAATGTAGTTATTACAGGATGTAAAAATATTAATGGTTATAATCAGTTTGTACTTTATATGTATAATATACTTAAAAGGTTTTAAATATTGATTGTGTATAATGATTAAAATGAAGCATGTTATTATTTGTGATTTAAATGATAAGCAAGTTGAATTTCCTGTAGCGATTGCTGCTAAGAAAGTTAAAGTCTTAGAAGTGATAATGCCTCAAAAATTTACAAATATACAAAAAAGTGAAATTGACTATTTTACAAACAATAAATGGAAACGATTTCATGTTGAGAAAGGTTATTATAATGAAAACACGTTAATAAATTTTTTAAATGTATACAGCACAGACATTCAGTTTGCATTGGATACATGTTGTGACCGAGTAAGCATATATTGTTTAAATAATGCTGAAATTAAATTGTCTGAAAACATAGCCGAATTATTTGGGTTTGAAGAACGGCATTTGAGAAATGGTAGACACAATGGGACAAAAAGTTTGAGATTGTTACAACCTAAATTTTTACTGTGTTCTTTCATTCATGAAAGAGCCGTAAATGGAAAAATAAACAGGTGTTGCATGTATTAAGTGACAAAAGAAACAGTACTGACTTACTTTTGAATACATGTTTGGTAAAAACTATAAATTTTGAGGTAACAGATGTAAATTTTATACCAGTTGAACATTTTAAAGGTGATAAACTGATTATGAGATTATGGTTTTCATAAAAATACTTAAAAGCAATTATATGTATTGTTTTGATATGAAAAAAATGGCAATACCATTGTGTTTTAACATGTCTAAACTGCCAGTGGCAGTAGAAATAAAAACCAAAATAAAAAAGAAGGTTAAAAAACCTGTTAAAAAGAAAGTGAAAAGGCTTAAAAGGAAGTGAGTTTTTAAACATTCAATACAATAATGGAGCATACATGTGGATTGGAAAAATTAAATTGGTTAGCTGGTGCGTACCCTACGCAACAGGCAATTGAATCAAGCCAATTGGTTGAAGTTGCATGTGATGCAACTTTACCCAGTAGTGATGAAGATGATTCTTTGTGTTTCGAAATTAATGAAAGTGCCCTTGACTGCATTGACTTGTCACAAATATATGCATATATAGAGTTACAAATTTTAAAAGGTGATGGAAAAAATCTACTCCCGAATGAAAAATTTATGCCATGCAATATGTTTGGTTACGCAATATTTTCATCTGTTCAAATGAAAATAAATGGGGAACCTGTAACATTTAACCAAAGGCATTATCCTTGGATGACATATACACTTTATATGTTACATATGAATGAACAGCAAAGATTACAATATTTACAAGGGTGTATTTATGCACGAGATAGTGCATATACATTTGATAGTTTTGATGATAATAATGGTGGGACAACTAGACAAACATACTTTATATCTTCAACGAAAGCAGAATTATATTTTCCTATCATTATTGATGCACAATTTATACCGAAATTCTTACCACCAAAAACAAAAGTTGAATTTGAGTTTAGCAGAAGCCCTGCCAATGTTGTTATTTTGCATGATAAAGATAAAAATTATAAGTTGCGTATAAATGACTTTAAACTTTACGTTGCTAAATCTAAACTAAGTAAACAAGCTTTGGAAATGCAAGATAAGCTATTAAATAGTGGTGGAGCAACATTTCCTGCAATAAGATACAGAATACATACATTTTCTGTTAATAAGGGTCTACAAAATGTTGATTGGACTGTGTTTGATGGAAAATTACCTAGACGAATTTACGTTTGGGGAATAACACAGGAAGCGTATACAGGTGGAGTAAAGAAAAACTTGTTTAATTATAAGTTACCAGATATTAATAGTTTTACACTTTTTCTGAATGATGATAGGTTACCATGTAATGTTGCATTACCATGTAAATCTGGTAACAATTTAAGAGTGTTTCAAAATACACTATATGAACTTAATTATAGAACTGATAACATTGGACTAACTAGATCTAATTTTGATGGTGGGTACAAAATATTTTGTGTGGATTTGAGTAGAGACCATAGCAGTGACTGTAACTATATTTCAAACCCAGCAGAAGGTAATGTAAGGGTTGTAATTGACTTTACAACAGTATTAAATGAAGCAATTGTATTATTTGCAATGGGTGAATACCCTTCAGAGCTGCATATAAATAAAAGTAGAGAAGTATATTGGAATAAAATTGCTTAAAAGGTGATGTATAATTGTATAAATTGATAAAAATGGAAAAAGAAATAGTATTTGTTGTTTTGTTACTTTTCATAACATTGTTTGTTGTAAGCATTGATATCAGCATACATGCATATTCACCAAAATGTTATAACGTAAAATATGAAATAGAATGGGTTAGAAAAACAGAAAATGAAACACAGATTATTGTAAAATTCCAAAATTATGAAAATGGGAGTCATTTATTAATTATATGGGACAACGTTTTTGATAAAATCAAATTATATACCAATAACAGTGTGTTCATTGCTACGAGCAATGAAGTTAAAGGATTTAGAGCAGAAAAACTAATGGTAGTGACGAAATTTGTGGAAACATTAGCAAAATTTGATTTAAGAAATGTTAGGTTGATTAATGTAGTTGTTAGAAATGACGTCATTACGAAAGTATAAATACTGCTAAAATTGCTGAAAATCAATTCAGTTTGATTTTGCAACGATAGAGTTTGGTGAGCATGGACAACGTTGTTTCTTTTGTGTTGAGCGATTATTTGGTACAGGAAATAAAGCAAGCAGAGGCAGAAGTAGAAATATTTGAACACAACTGTAGAGTTACAGGAGAATATATTGATGGGCGCTCAATGGAACAGCATAAATTACAGCATTTGCTGTCTTTGCGTGAGAAAATTATTTTTTCCGTGAAATTTATGATGAGACAAATGAAAAAAGGCGTACCACTAACCATGGCATTTTTTAAGCTTTTTGAAATTTTACCAAACTTTTCTATAAACAACAAAGATTATATTTTAAACTTGTTCAAATAATATCCCAACAGTCCTCTCAAGGACTCGTGGATTAAGGCTACTGGTGATACCACGTAAAAATAAAACGCTGGATAATGGTGCCGCAAGGCCCAGTGGAAACCGTCAATTCCTTTGTTATATACAAGCCTCTAGAGTTTGTCGGCGATGTGGAGGCGCTTGCAATTCTCTAGCGTGTATATAACATTGAATTTATCCCAACCGCCCTCTCAAGGGCGACATACATGTAGGTAGTTAGGTATGCCCCCGTATGAGAACCCTAGGTAACGCTCCTACATGTATGTAGCCCGCCATCCCAGGTGACAAGGTTGGGTGTACTTAAGATAAAATTATCTTAAGTATAGCTGGGGAGTCAATATATGTATCATAAATTTTCTTTACTCAATTGCTTTATGTGGTGGGTGTTGCGCCACCACAAGTGATTACCTCCACCTCAACTAACTATGACCACCTCAGGTAACTACCACCTCCACCTCAGGTAACTACCACCTCAGCTAACTACCACCTCCACCTCGGCTAATTACCACCTCCACCTCAGCTAATTATCACCACCTCAGGTAACTACCACCACCTCAGCTAACTACCACCTCCACCTCGGCTAATTACCACCTCCACCTCAGCTAATTACCACCACCTCAGGTAACTACCACCACCTCAGCTAACTACCACCTCCACCTCGGCTAATTACCACCTCCACCTCAGCTAATTACCACCTCCACCTCAGCTAATTACCACCACCTCAGGTACCTACCACCACCTCAGCTAACTACCACCTCCACCTTAGCTAATTACCACCACCTCAGGTAACTACCACCTCCACCTCATGAGGTGGAGGTGGGCGTAAAACCGCCATTTTTTCACTACTCTAAACAAAGTTACGACTCGAAAAGTCTCAGCGTTGTAACGTGTTTTCAGCGTTGTAATATTAGCACGGGAGTCCTCCCCTCAACACTAGGCCCGGAGGTGGCAACTCTCTTGTGCACTGAGTCCACTTCTTGGGAACAATAATAAATTGTAGGGGAACGGAATTCCTGCAGGTAGAGTTTAGGCAGCCTGCTTACCCAGTACAATTGCATATCAATAATTTACAAGCGTTACAGAGTTACAGCGTATCATATAGCTGTTGGATATTATTAAAAGCTATCATAAAATTCATCTAATCTTTGAAATAATTTACAATGTTTGTTTTCTGGCTAGACTACTCAAAATACGTTAATATCTTAAGCAATTGAAAGTTACATTATATTTATCCCTCAAGCATAAAATATTGACCATTTTGATCTCTAGTTACCTTATATCTAGCTTATGTACTCTTTAGCTTACCAGTAGTTGTTCCAGTTACGCAGAAATTTTATTGCGGCACGCCAATCAGCAAAAATCTACCCTAGACTGCCTCTTACTGAATGTTCCGCCGAGTAATGCGGCACGAAGCAGTCTACTCTCAGCAAAATCTAGCTCAAATGGTTCCTAAATTATTCGCTATCATGGCAATGCTGCAACAGCATCAGAATTTGATAAAATTATGGCACGAAGCAGTCTATTCTCAGTAAAATCTAGCTCAAATGGTTCTTAAATTCGGTTTCATGGCATTGCTGCAACAGCATCAGAGTTTGATAGAATAAAGTTCGGAAAAATAGTTTCGTACATCACGTCGTATTTGCCAGTATCTTATCGAGCCTTGATCCGATAAATACATAGAAATTTTATGCATTATTATGGCGGAAATGCGAGCAAACGTTCCACATGAACCTTAGCAGTATAACTTCAAATTATATACACAGAGTTCTATAGCGGCATCCTTTAGTAACCTTTAAACAAGCTAAAACTTGTAGCGGTTTTTGCAGGTTAAATTTTTTAATGTATTATCTTTACTACAAATGGGGACTCATGGCAAATACCGATCTCTTATAACGCTGTACCGAAAGCAAGCGTTAAGATGAATTTCTACGCCCCTGTGTTAGATCATCTTTTCATCAACAAAGCTTTCAGGGTTACGTATTACAGTATACGTACTGATAAAGATGCGTAATTTATCAACCGAAAATACAGTTGTTACTGTTCTCATTGTAGGACGACAAAATTGATGTTTTAGCTTTCGTCAAGACTTATGACCACACATGTGAATTGAAAATTTAGCGCATTGAATTTCAGATCCCTGACTGTAAAGCATAGATATAGACTGCAGATGTATACAATTCCTCACACTGAACCTACAGCGAATCCACGGTGAGTCATAGCAAAACAAGGCCCAGCCGAGATATGATATCACTTTCAAGTTTTATTGCGGTTTATATGTGCATGTTTCTAATGCGGGGCGCAATAATAGGACATGGCGGCCGTCCCCTACTTTTTGAGCAAAGATGACCACCATAAGGCGCCCTGAAGCAATATTTTTCGTGGCGGCTACCACTTTTGAGTAGGTTGCCGCGTTTATGTTTTATATAAATAGCTTCGCGCCGTATTGCAAATTCTGGCACAAATCTCAATTTAAAACCTTCGATTTCATTCAATCATTTGCTTGTACAGCTTCACAGCAACCAAGAATATATTATACAGTTAATCTTTGGCCACATGATCATAATTATTATATCTGCGACATAACCGAATATATCACCGGATCGCTGGTCCCATTCGATAAATAGCAAGATAGTGTTGCGATTACGTGCGTGAAATAAATTATATTATAATATATTGATATATTATAATAATGTGTGTAATTTGCAACCTATGCCGAATCGAATTTTATGACTCAGCTTGGTTTTAGGGCGCGGATCCGAAAAAATGTTCGGGCAACCCTTGGTTTTGTTAACAGATGGTACTCGCGCGAGCTCGTGCCGTGCTGACTCCGGCCAAAATTATTACCTCTTCTAGTGATCTGTTAAATTTAATGAGTGCAGAAAAATTAAGATATATTTGGATCAGGGAAACAAACATTAGTTGAGACATTATTTATGTTATGTATGTTCGAGTAGTTTTTAAAATACTAGATAATGCGAAAAGCTGGCAACGATCACTGATAACCTACTCCGATACTGCTAGTAACTTGATGCCTCTGTCGACATTGTAGTCAGCGCTGTTCCGTTGCATACTTTCAGTGAGGCTGGATACTTTGTGACATGGACGGCGTACTTCTGAACAGGGCATGATATTGTTTTCAAAGCATTGACGGTAATTAGGATTAGTTCTCCATTTTTTGTTCCTATCCAGATTTCGTATCTTCGAAGCTTGCAGACGCTGCGTGTTTTGGCTTGAATCGAGCCAGTGCCACTAAATCTTCATCAATTAATTTTGTGCCTATGTCGTGCAGCATTTTTGTTGTGGCATAGCTTTTAGTTGAAAACGAGTCGAAGATAACACGAGGTTTGATGGACTGCTTTGAGCCACAAACGTCAGTCAAGGCAGTGAATACAGCAGCGCGAAACGCCAGCTGTTTCACCTGTGTGTAATTGGATTCGTGCAGCCCTACAAAAGCGCTGGCTCGTTCACTTGATGTGCTATTACCGGAACCGCTTTCCTCAGAATTGAATACCTAGATGCAATTACTATGGTGATGCTTGCGGTCGGCGTTGTAGTAGCGACACTTGGTGTTCTTAAACCGACATTGTGATATTGTGTGCCTAAAGAAAAGATCGGCTTGACAACGCGGCCTTTCGAGTTGAGCAGTTGTAAACCTAGGGCAATCGACCGGCAAATGTATATTCTGCTGACTGAATGCACAAGGATATCGTCGAACAATCGCTGAGATTTACCATGTGTGGCTTCAAGAGTGGACGTGAACGACTGTGCTTACTGACCTCGCCGAAAATAGTTCGATGACGTGTTTCCGATTGTTTTGTCGGAAGTAGATTTCCCGCCAATGTACTGCTTTCCTTGCTGTCTGGCTTGTATTTCGTCTTTTAAGTATGTCCGCAAGTTAGTGCTATTCCATGCCTTGTTTTCGTTACGACGGTGCAGTTTTATCCGTATCGATCGAAGTACCTTTGACAAAATAAATGGTGTGAAGACGCGTCCAAATGTTTCTTCACTCATTTCCTGTGCCATCAGGTTTCTTATGTGTGCTTAACACTCGTCAAATACTTTCTGAATGTCATCAACGTCATCGAACGAGGGGCTTATTGTCATAATTGCATCGAGATGAGCGAATATGTTCATTTTCGGATTGTCATATTGCGCGTTGAGCGCTTCGAACGCCGTTTCATACGCGTCGTCCTTTAACGCATAACCTTCTACAAGAGTGAATGCTTCGTTTCGCAGGAAAGACCTAACATATTGGAATTTTTCTACGGTAGATAGTTTTACTCTAGCGTGCACAGCCATATTGAGTCCGTCCCAAAATTCACGTCGTTTCAGTGTATCACTTGAAAATGGTTTGATTTTATAGATTGTAAGTTTTTTGGCCTCGTAATTTTCGTAATTTTGAAGGTTGGAGTGGTTTAGAATTCTGTTGTCCGGCCTCTCGGAAGTTTGTGCAACTGTAGTTTCGGCACAAAAAGCAAGCGTTAAGATGAATTTCTACGCCGCTATATTAGATCATTTTTTCATCAACAGAGCACTCAGGGTTACTTACTCCCAGTATACGTATTGATAAAGATGCGTAATTTATCAACCGAAAATACAGTTGTTACTGTTCTCATTGTTGGACAATAAAATTGATGTTTTAGCTTTCGTCAAGATTTATGACCACATATGTGAATTGAAAGTTTAGGGCATTGAATTTCAGATCCCTGACTGTGGAGCATACATATAGACTGCAGATGTATACAATTCTTCACACTGTATCTACAGCGAATCCACGTTAACTCATAGCAAATCAAGGCCCAGCCGAGATATGATATCACTTGCATATTTCTAATCCGGGGCGTAATAATAGGACTTGGTGGCCGTCGACTCCTTTCGAGCAAAGATGACCGCCAGAATTAGTGCCTGCTCTTCTTTTCTTTCACTAGGAGGCGGCATTACTATCCTATAAACGATAAGAACTGATGAAGTAAACTAGTTATCTTGTGCTCCGTATTTCTTCGGTGACTAGCAGTGATGGAACATAACCAAAACGTTGGCTATCCGAATCGAACTTAGTCAAAGAACGGTTAGCGGTGATTCTAATATGCAGCTTCAAACCAAAGAATACTTACAACCAACAACACCTGTATTGAAAACATAGATGCACACGATAAAACACCCCATTTGCACACCACAGATTAGCTAAGCATGAGGAAAACTCAAATAACATCATACAAACAGAGGGGCGAGTAACTGAAATAAACGGAGTTTCTATAATCAATTACGATTTCGTATAAACAGCGCTATACAACGTTCACAGAGAAATGTGTGCAGTAACTGAACGCTGTTGCAAAATGTTGGAAAAAATGCTAGAGAAACTACTATATCAGTTTTATAAAAACTGAGACACATATTGTATCAATTAAAAAAACTGTTGCATAAGTTGAGCCGCTTTTATAAAAATGATAACATTGGTAGCAACCTTTGAAAATATTACTACACATGTTGTAGCCATTTTTTTAATCTGTTTCGAAAACTTTGTTTATATAACTAAAATTATTGCTTGGTCTGTGCTAGATAGCAGCAGGATTCCGACGAACAGCAGCAGTTTGCGATTAATTTAAGTTCTTGGATAGCAGCAGGATTCCGACGAACAGCAGCAGTCTGCGATTAATTTAAGTTCTTGGATAGCAGCAGGATTCCGACGAACAGCAGCAGTCTGCGATTAATTTAAGTTCTTGGATAGCAGCAGGATTCCGACGAACAGCAGCAGTCTGCGATAAATTTAAGTTCTTAGATAGCAGCAGGATTCCGACGAACAGCAGCAGTCTGCGATTAATTTCAGTTCTTAACATCCTAAAGTTTTATAGTAATCACATTTCCATAACAGAAACGACATCCTCAATATATACGTGCAAATTTGGTTTTTTACGCTTGTACGTGTGTTGTTATTCGCCTGTGTTGCATGGAATTTTAAGGGATGTAGTTCAATTCAGTCGCCATTGTACACGACCTGTTTATCCAATAATTCGGGTTCAGTTCATCTTGGCGCTAAATGTTTGTTTTGCAATTCATGAAAAACACTAACTAGAAATTTAGTGTTAATAAAAATTTTAATGATCCAAATACATAATTTGGATTAGATTCATATCATTTTACCACAAAATATGTTTTTGGGATCATAAAAATGTTTATTAACTTTATATTTCTAACTACCGTGTTTTTTCTGTATTCATAAAATGAACATGTAGCGCCGATGTGAACTGAATTCACACTGTTTTATTGCAGGTTGCGTTCAGCTCACATCGGCGCTACATATTCATTTTACAATTCATGAAAAACATGTTAACTAGAAATATAGTGTTAATAAAAATTTTATTTATCCAAAAACATAATTTGAATTAAATTCATATCATTTTACCACAAAATATGTTTTGAAATCGTTAAAATTTTTATTAACTTTACATTTCTAACTACCGTGTTTTTCATGTATTCATAAAAAGAATATGTAACGCCGATGTGAACTGAACTCTCCCTGTTATTGCAGGTCCCGTTTAGCTCATCTCGGGGCCAAATTGTTATTTTACAATACACCAAAAAACAGTTCAATTAATATTCTAGTGGTAGTCACAATTTATTAATGTCGAAGACATATTTTAAATCAAGATTATATCAACCTCTTTATGATTAGTTTGTGTCTCATCAAACGCACTAATGCTCCGTTAAGCACACAAACAACTGTGATTTCTTGTTAAAATTTAACATAGTTTAGTTCGTGATGTGCACTGTGCAGCGTGTCTTTTTCTATAAAGCTTGGACTCTTCAATTACAATAAATTCATACTTTTGGAGTTGCCCTTAAGGATAAAGAGTACTATTTATTTAGCAGCCATAGCGCACACGTTTATGAGAAATTACACTTAAATAACAATCACCTCACCTTTTCAAACTTATGGGTTCTTCGTACAACACAGAAAATTTATGGGAAAGCTTTTGCTCTGTTTAACTTTTAAAGTTACTGATACGTCACAGGTGCATGTCTCGTCCTGGCTTTGGTGTGGGGGGCGTTGCAATGTCGCTCCTCCGAATCAAGAGCGGATGGTGAAAATCATCCCTTCCTCACCTCAAAATCCTGAAAAAGGGGGAGGGAACAAGTTGTACCCCTCGAAATCAAAGGTGGCACAAATTACCCTCTTCTCCACAAAATACAGTCAGACATTTCTCCACCTTGAAACTTATCGAGGGACAGATGAAGACACGAAAATGGGGTAGCGCGAAACGCACCACCTCAAGCCTGAAGGCTTAACATGCTTTAGGTGAATAGTGTCATACCCTTCAGTCAAAAGTCATCAACTCTTGGTGCAATATATTTGCAATATCAAAACCCTTGTATTATCATGCAGTGTTAGCGATGCCCAACACTACATTATAATGAATCATTTCGACAAAAAGTGCAGTAATTGACATCGCTACAAGAAACCCATACTGCTGCAATACAATACGGTAAGTTAGAATAGATATTGGATAATGGTTTGATTGTCTCATTCGGCTTTTCATATGGCCTCCAAGCGGATATGATCGCGAATGTATTCTCAAATAGCAGCCCGATTCGACGATAGCTTGATGAAAGAAAAAGAGGCGTGCTTTTTATAAACCTCTGGTGATCACACGTAAATATTGTTACAATTTGTGGAGCAGCATCATCAAGTACTTTCATGTTAATGTTTGCCCACAATGGCGCTGAATGTTTAATATACAATGCACTTGTAGAGGCGATTCCGGGTACTAGATAACCGGAATGGAAAGTAATCAATTCAGTAAGTGCAGGCGACGACATTTCAATAGTTTTCGAGTTTAGTACTGCACTGGTTTCTGGCGTTAACATGGTTTGAAAACCAAACCATCGTTTACTGTACGTAATAGGCTGGTACTGATTCAGCAGCGGCCGCAGCTGTCTTCTCTCTGTTATTTTATCCAACGGATTATGTAGATTCACAGCTAACAACCTGAAAATATATTTTTTGTACATTTTTTGTAACAATGCGCCAGTGACAGGCATAGCGATTAGAACAAATATAAATAGCGTTTTAGTAAAATTATATCTTGAATCACGTCTGAGCGAACTTACAAATTTGCTCCGAATTGAGTTGATATAGAAATGTATTGAGTAACAAAATGAAATAATGCTCATAACTGATGATGTAGTTGTTGAATCTGTAGCGCAAATAGGCACATCCAGCAGAATGTGACGTTGAGCAACAGCTTGTTCATATGCCCAAAACGTTAGCGCTATAATCAGGCTAGGTAGTATACAAAGAACCAGCACTGTACTATTTATTACATATAAAGGATTTATCACATCCGTTGCGTAGAAAGGATTCAGAAGAACTGTCGGAAACGATATTCTTATTGGCGGTGTAAAGAAATCACATTCTTTAGCCCGATCTGCGATGGCATACCAATACGGCGGTGAAAAAGTTATATTATTAGCTATAAAATACGTGGAAAATTGTTGAAACGAAGTAAAGTTGGGTCCACTTTGAGCCACATAAAACAATTCAATAATTGAAGGCTTGAGGAATTGGATCAAAGCAGCATATACTTGTGGAATTAAAGATTGTTTATCTAATATTTTTAAATAGCGATTGGGGTTTAATACAATGGCGTTTTGATATGTTGTAGATTTTGACAGCCACCATGGAGGGTCATTGTCAAGAAAATGTATCAGTTTAATACGGTCTATCATGATGTCAACGTAAGTTTAGTTGGCGAGTGTTCTGAGAGTATTTTATGGTTTCTGAAAGTTTTATATTATAGATAAGCGTTAAAAATATAAGGTAAAAATCAATCTCAGTTGTTCAATCATGGTGTTAAAGACTACTTAGCTGCACTCAACGGAGGTATAACATAATCACACATTTATCTTTGAGCTCTGCATAGTTTGTATTTCCCAACCTGCGTACAATATTTTGCCAAAGGAAAAATGGCGTTCGGTGGATCATTACCTGAAACATATCTTCTGTGCTATAATACCATGCTGCGATAATACCAACGCTAAATTATAATGAACTCTTGAAGAAGAGTGTGGCACTGCCACGTATATACGCTTTGGGATGACGGAGTTTATTTCTTACGCCAGTTTCTAATTTTTGGGACGTTGGAGGCGCGCGTTTCCAGTTTTGTCTCATCTCCCAATGTCCAACCTTTCCAACTTTGGTTCTGTCTTCCCGCTTTACTTTTGCTTCAAATTTGATCAAAAAATAAAATTTTGTTCAATTTGAACTTTTAGTTGCCAAATAGAATCTCAAAATACACTACAAAATGTCATTTTCTCCAATTTATAATCTCTCGTGCAATATTATAGCTTCAATTCCTGGTAGTTCTCTGTGCAATACATCAAATCAAATGGCCAGATAATTAATTACCTTACTATTTTCTGCAGTAGATATGATGATATATTATGTCATTATAGTTGTGATAGTGCATTATAGTATTATAGTATTTAATATATATACTATAATGTTAAATACCACTATCCGCTTTGCCTCCATGGCAGCAATTAGTTTTATGCAGTGTTCCTGTTATGTAAACAATTAAATCTAGGCAGGAACGAATGTCACTACAGTTACATTGCGTGCGAGAAATAGACCCATTTCTCAAACTAGTCAAATATCGAGCCCGTCATGGTTTCTAAATCTTTGCAAGCACCGCTATTTGATTGCGTCTGAATATTGATGTGTCGATAAAAATTCGTTATTTGTACTGATATACCTGTGGTAAAACGCAAATCGTTAGTATTGTTCAGACGTCTCGTACTTTTTAGCTTTATCGTAGGATGCAAAGTTCGGAGAAAACATTAAAGCAATGTCAAAGGAAGTATTATAAGGCTGAGTAAGCACACATTTATTCATTATTTTTACACATTTATTATAAGTATTTTACGCATTTTTACACATGTTCATGTATTTTGTTTATTTATTTGTGCATAACTTTCACATATTTCATTTAAAGGTTTAACCTTCTTACTATATCATTTTAAAGGAAAAATTATCACGCCAGCAACCCTTATGTGAACAGTTAAAATTTTTGAATAGTTTTTGGCAAAGAGCATTTTTCACTGTGATTCAAACAAGAAAAAGAAAAAATACTGGAAATGCATTGAGAATATATATTGAGAGACCCTGAAGTATGTCTTATATAACTTTAAACCGAACTACATTTTCAATTATTAAATAAATTATAAACTAGGATTATACCTAACATAACTGTAATGAGTATACTTCTTAAAGCCAATAAATATTATTTATATTTTTATTTCGCTATAAAAAGATAAGATTCTTATTGCTTAATTTCCGCACCAAATTGTGAGTGATCCTTTTTAAGCATAGCAGCTAGCAAAAGGTATTGACGCAGACAGAGCGTTAGCTTAAACAGTGAGTGCCGCGTTAAAAGTGTACACAATTGCTGCTAAATAAAATTATATACATACCACCTCATCTCTAGTCAGTAATTTTGCCGATGGACGACGAAAAACAAACTTTACCATCGTCCTAAGAATAAATATTTGCCGTGTACCAGAATCATGACTGCAAACAATATGTTGTGATAAAATAATATAAACATAGCTTAATTTGGTATAATGTTTAAACGTTAGGTCCAAAAACATGTGTGAAAAAGCATATTCTGTATTAATTTTGCAAATTCGAGAATTTATAGCAACCACAAATATATAATATATATTTGTGGTTGATATAAACTTTCCAATTTGCAAAATTATATCAAAAGATGTTATTTTGACAAATATTTAAAAAATATATAATATATATTTGTGGTTGATATAAACTTTCCAATTTGCAAAATTATATCAAAAGATGTTATTTGACACATGATTTTGATCCTAATGTTTAAAAACAATACAAACAAAGCTATAATATATATTTGTGATTGATATAAAGTTTCCAATTTGCAAAATTATATCAAAAGATGTTATTTGACATATGTTTTTGGACCTAATGTGTAAAAACAATTCAAACAAAGCTTAATTCGGTATTATTTTTAAACGTTAGATCCAAAAACATGTGTCAAAAGCATCTTTTGTTATAATTTTGCAAATTGGAAACTTGGCCAATGTCACCGTTAGGGGCTTTCCAAACCCTGCGGGAAAATTTATTTTATGTATATGTGTGTCTTACATAAATAGACACACATAAAAGTGTTTATTTTTTACAAATCGTGAATTTTTGGGAAGGAAACCCGGGAATTGTCGGGAAACGGGAAATCGGGAATTTTTGGGAAGGAAAAGTCGAGAATTGTTGGGAAACGGGAAAATTTAAGAATATTTTGGAAGGAAAAGTGGAAACGGGAAAATTGGGAATTTTTGGGAAGTGAAAGTCGGGAATTGTCGAGAAACGCAAAAATCGGGAATTTTTGGGAAGGAAAAGTCGGGAATTGTCAGAAACGGGAAAATTCGGGAATATTTTGAAAGAAAAGTCTGGAATTGTCGGGAAACGGGAAAATTCGGAATTTTTGGGAAGGAAAGTTGGAATTATCGAGAAACGGGAAAATTTGGGAAGGAAAAGCCGGGAATTGTCGGAAAACGGGTAAATTCGGGTATATTTGCGATGGAAAAGTCGGGAATTGTCGGGAAATGGGAAAATACAGGAATATTAGGGAAGGAAAAGTCTGGAATTGTCGGGAAAGGGGAAAATTCGGGAATATTTGGGAAGGAAAAGTCGGGAATAGTCAGAAACGGGAAAATTCGGGAATATTTTGAAAGAAAAGTCTGGAATTGTCGGGAAACGGCAAAATTCGGAATTTTTGGGAAGAAAAGTCGGGAATTGTCGAGAAACGTGAAAATTCGGGAATATTTGGCATGGAAAAGTCTGGGATTGTCGGAAAACTGGAAAATTTGAGAATATTTGGGAAAGAAATGTCGGGAATGCTCGTTGGATTGCAAAGGGCCGGACGCATTCTGAACACTGTATAAAATATAAAATACACGTGCAAATTTTATCGGTTCGTGTCGGATTGTGTTGGACTCAATGTCAACACGAGCTATAACAGCATTAGCCTCACCAAAAAATTTCAGCTACCGGCAGCCACTCACTCATTGTCGGGTTCAGCTTAAATGGTGATTTCACGATTGTATGTTGAAAAAATTTGATTGAGTTCTAGACTGATTGACATCATAATAAACCTGGTGGCACGCCCGGCCAGTGGCTTCGCGACGACGCCCTTGTATAAAAGCACAAACAACCATCTTTCGACACGGCAGATCTTAATTTCTGTTTGTTATTTTTTAGAATTACTCAGGCCTAGCTTTCAATGGTTTTAAATACTGTCGAGAAACCGTGCCGTATTTAGAAGAAATGATGAAGTATAAAAACAAAAACAACAGCCACAGTTGGCTGCGTTATTCGAAACTAAAGAGCAAGTTATAACTTAGGAATATGATTCGTGACCGAGGAAGTTTAAGCAGACCTTTATTTCTATTTCTTATTTTTAGGTCCAGTGGCACTCTAGATAAAACAACCGTATATAGCGGATTTATAACGTATAACACTCGCTTGAATTCATAAATACATTAAAAACATGACGAAATTTGAAAAATTAATTTCTAGAAAAAGATTATCGTATCATATTCAGGCCCACGCTGCCCAAGGAGATGTCTCACAAAAAGGATTTTTTCAGCGAAGTTGTAAATTTCGGTGATTGTCGTCAGCTTATTAAAAACATATATATGGACCATTATATATGCCTAGCACGCAATACAAAACCCAATAACCGAAGACACCTATATTCTAGAAATCGTGTTCAGCAACCCTAAATCCACTGTATTTTAGGCATTACCAATTTTAGGGACTTATAATGGCAGTAAGCTTGCCTAAATTGTGTTCAGACAGTCACCCTACTGCCGATATTTGACTTCTTATATTCGCTGAGGAAAATATGCAGCATATTAGGAGTGATATGTATGTAATATTTGATTTTTAAGCATTTTTCAGATTTCAGAAGAGTGTTTAGTCCAACTTTATGGACACTAACAGTATGTACTTACCCTGCTTAAATATTGTTCAGACAGTTACCCAAGTGCCGAAATTAATTTCTTATATTCACCGAGGGATGTATATACCATATTAGGGATGCTTCGTACGAAACATTCGATTTTTGAGCTCTCAGAAAAGTGTTTAGCACAATGTTATGGATATAGAATAATTAGCCATTTCAAATCGTGTTCAGATCGCTCCATTATTTCCGAATATATCTGAATTTTCTGCTATAATTTACGCAAGTTACGAACAATTTTGACGTTTCATGTGACCCCCCTGTCTACAAAAGGTAATTTAGTGTTTGGGAACAAATTTAAAACAATAGTGACGTCACAAGAAACTTGTTCCTGTGGTTAAGCTGTTGGTGTTCGCGAACAAAACCCGCTTAATTTAAATTTGACAATTCTTGGCTCTCAAAAATTTAGTTGGTTTAATCAGAATTTTCGCGAACACAAACTAGCTACATTCCAACCGCCAAGAACTGTGTTCGCGAACAGTTTTACGCCTGATTAGAAACAAACAAAAAGCGTTCCGTAACAATTGTTATGCCAAATTACAAAATAAGATGTTTGCTGGGTCCTCTTAAGTTTAGTTGCAGAAGAAATGATGAATTAAAAAAACAGGGACAACTGCCACAGTTGCTGCATTATTCGAGATTTAAAGTACAAGTTATAACGTAGCAATATGATACCTGACCGAGGAAGATTAAACAGACCTTTATTTCTATTTCTTGTTTTTTTAGAATTACTCTGGCGTAGCTTTCAATGGTTTTAAATACCTTCAAGAAACCGTGCCGTATTTAGAAGAAATAATCAAGTGTAAAAACAGAGACAACATCCACAGCTAGCTGCGTTTTCGAAACTTAAAGAGCAAGTTATAACGTAGGAATATGATTTTCAACCGATGAAGTATAAGTAGATCCTTATTTCTATTTCTTATTTTTTAGAATTACTCGGGGCCTAGCTTTCAACGGTTGTAAATACAGTCAAGAAACCGTGCCGCATTTAGAAGAAACGATCAAGTATAAAAACAGAGAGAACAGCCTCAGTTAGCTGAGTTTTCGAAACTTAAAGAGCAAGTTATAACGTAGGAATATGATTCGTGACCGATGAACTTTAAGCAGACCTTTATTTCCATTTCTTATTTTTTTAATTACTAGGGCGTAGCTTTCAATTGTTTTAAATATCGTCGAGAAACCGTGCCGTATCGAGAAGAAATGATGAAGCATAAAAAACAGAGACAACAGCCACAGTTTGCTTCGTTTTCGAAACTTAAAGAGCAAGTTATAACGTAGGAATATGATTCGTGCCCGAGGAACTTTAAGTATACCTGTATCTGTGTTTCTTATTTTTTGAAACTACTCGGGCCTAGCTTTCAAAGATTTTAAATACTATTGAGAAACTGTGCCGTATTGAAAATTGAATGTTACGTTATATTTCTCCCTCATGCATAAAATATTGACCATTTTGATCTCTAGTTACCTTATATCTAGCTTATGTATTCTTTAGCCCACTAGTAGTTGTTCCGGTTACGCAAAAATTTAAGCGCGGCACGCCAATCAGCAAAAATCTACCGTAGACTGCATCTCACTGAATGTTCCGCCTAGTAATAGCGGCACGAAGCAGTCTACTGTCAGCAAAATCTAGCTCAAATGGTTCTTAAATTCGGTTTAATGGCATTGCTGCAACAGCATCAGAGTTTGATAGAATAAAGTTCAGAAAAATAGTTTCGCACGTCGTATTTGCCAGTATCTTATCGAGCCTTGATCCGATAAATACATAGAAATTTTATGCATTATTATGGCGGAAATGCGAGCAAACGTTCCACATGTACCTTAGCAGTATAACTTCAAATTATATACAGAGAGTTCTATAGCGGCATCCTTTAGTAACCTATAAACAAGCTAAAACATGTAGCGGTTTTTGCAGGTTAAATTTTTTAATGTGTACAATATTGGACCTATTTCACGCAACCAATTCACACAATTTCCCAGTTGGCTCTTTTGTTATTTATTTGAGTTTGTTATCGAAAACAAATAGTACGGCTTAGCTTTTTGTCAGTTATGACGTAAAAAGTGTTGTTCAATAAAATTCTGGTCGAGCAAACGGTGCAGATTGTTGAATAAACAGAACGAAACTAGATTCGTCGCTTCCGGCTTACCAATTGTTACAAGCTATTAGCATAAGTGTATTATTATCTATGGTTCATTTTCATTAGTACCTAATATGTATATAAGCCTCGATACAGGGGTTATGGACTTCCAACTAGGATCTATCCGCGCCATTGCTATCATGTGCTCCTGCTATTTCAAATGGTTACAGTATTTTCCCGAAGATTTTCTCATAAAATATTGTCGTTGATACATCTATGACCTGTTCACATTTTTCGAAAACCAAAAATAATCTGACCTGATTTTTTTACAGTTTCTTGAGAACTCCCGTCATCAATATTTAAAGTTCACCATTGAACCGGAATCGAATAATTCGATTTCCTTCATAGACGTTAAAATGTCGAAGCCTATTATTAATCATATACATTACATCTACACATAGAAATCCGACCCTCGCACGCCTAAGGCTCAAATTCGAATCGCTCATAATGATACCGACTTAAACAGCGAACATACTTGTTGATTAAACAGTGTCCATTCAACATAACAAAAATATCATATCCATGTATCCGTATCCGTTGTATAACATATCTGTTCGTGCGTGAAGTCATGTACATTTAAACCGCTCATCTTTACTCTAGCGAGGCTTGAAAACCCACCTCAATTGATGGTTGAAATAAGACATTTCCAGAATTGTGATAATATTATGCGGTGTTCACGTTATAATGCCCCCAGCATTTCGAAGCTATGTACACCACACAGTGTCAGGCACACTGTCGACCATATGGTGTCTTAGACACCCCATGTTTTTATATTTTTTTCAAAGGTAACTAGCTAGCGGTATTGCCACTTCTCGACTGTGTCAAGCACACTGTGTCTTCACGCAATTTTATTGACAGTGTGCGGCATTATTTCATCAACGTTCGTATGGCCTAGATAAAGATGTCGAGCAGTTAAAAGAAATGCACCGTACATTATAATGGACCCAGCATGTGAAAGTTTTGTCCACCCTGAGTGTGTCTGCCACCATCAAATATATGGTGTCTTTGACACGATGGTGTTTATGATTGTATTTTCAGATAGTATACATAGGTACTGTAGTGTCGATAATACTATGGTGTAGACCACACCATAACATTTATATGGTATTAGCCACACCATGTTGTTATTTTCGCGTCTTATATAATGTGTTTGTAGATGGTGTCCGTGACACCGTCAGTAATAAACAATAGGTAGATTTAGCTACTATAATTAAGTTTATGGTGTCTGGTACACCATCTGTTGCATTATATAGTGTAGGTATATACCGTATACCACTGGATGGTATGGTCTAGACCATTGGGGGACAAAACTTTCACATGGGGTGTCCTTTATAACGTAAACGCCGCAAAACTACACATCACAGTTGACTAATAAACCACATTAGCTACAGACGGTGTTCATTGCAGTTAATACGCGCAAATTGGTGCTAAGGGTGTGTACGACACTGTAAAGCAAAAACTTAGTAGCTAGGGGTGTGTCGTACACAAACAGCAATTGATTTACAGCATAGGTGGCATCCTGACTGTGTGTACAGTAGGATCGCGACTACAGGGAGACAAAAGTTCAAAACAGCGGGACATTATAACGTGAACGCCGCATTAAATAGTAAATTAAATTAATAACACAAATAAATTAAAAATAATACATAAAATTTAATAAATAACAAACAATATGCCGTTATGTTTTCCTTGTTCCCCAGCATTCTCAAGATATGTTAAACACAAATGATGGATACTGTTAAACAAAAATGTTGATATCTATATTCCAGCTCACCTAGGAGACTAAAAATATTCAGCAATCTCATGCGTAAAACTGGAAAAATATTAAAAACGGAGCACCGCGTAATGGAACTTAGAATAATTTCGATCATATTGGGTGGGGTAGTAGCCAACGCACTGTTAATTTTCAAAAACCTCAGACCTTAAATCGGTAAAGGCGAGCGGTGCCATTTTTATCGTCACGAGAATGTTATATATGTTGACCATATCGTAGAGTAAAAAATCAAGTCACCGCATATAAGGTTTCATATACTTCGTGGGCGGCAGCCCCCCCCCTCTCCCGACTCAGCCTTAGCCTTACTGCATGTCTCATATAAGGACCTAAACCTAGGCTAAGGCTATAGCTTAAGTTTAATATATTGAGAAACGCATGGCATGCTTTACACTTAGGTTCCATAAGGTTACTTTGGCCAAAGTTTCAATGGCAACACTAGAAATATGTGATTAAATATTGCTACAATTAGCATAAAAATAGAAATATTATGATTCGATTGGCCAGGAATGGAATACGGTTGTGCAAAACCAACATCGATAAGTTTTGTGATTGAAGAAAGATATTTTATTTATTTTTCAAGGTTTTAATTTGAATTCGGGTCGGACATTTATAATTGAAGATCCGAATGATAATAACGTGAATTTTTCAAGGTCGTTTTAGTGCATGTATATAATAGGTCTCCACAAGAGGTCGTACAGAATGATTAGACCATAGGTCTCCACAAGAGGTCGTACAGAATGGTTAGACCATGAAATTTCGGATCAAATAAGTTATATTCATTTTCTTATAAACAACCCACCTAATTCAGGTACCGCCCACCCAATTTTTGCACAAGGCGCAAAGCAAATTTGAGTTGATTATGATCAAAATGAAATATAATTTGTAAGGAAATTTGGGCAAAACTATGAAGAAAAATTAAGGAAAATATCTAGCCTTTTCGTTACCTCCTGGTCTAACAGTCGCCACTTAACTCCCCAAGCAAACGGAACCTTACACAGTTATGATGTATAGTTGGTTTATATGTTTGTTTCATAATGTGCGTGGTAATAATTTTGTTCAAATTAGCGATCGCTGATTGTTACAATGGCGACGTTAAGACATGCATTGCTCCATCACATATTCATCTATATTAGCTACAACTCACTGTGTGTTTATAATACGCAAATAATTATTCCTGGAATTCCCGTAAAAAAACTACATTGGTACCTAAATCTACCGTGCCTAATTTAGAATCGCGGGTTTTCTAAATTAGGTTTATTGTTACTGATTGTTTTTTCAACGGGTGTTATGCTTAAACACGCCAAAACTCACGATGTCTCTAACTGTACATATTAGTCGATAAGATTTAGAAAAATGAACCAGTTAGAGATTTTAAGGTAGTCAATTATGTGATGCAAAAAGTTTGTGCAAAAGACAACGTACAGGACCAGTAAAGCATTAGAAATTTACTAAGTATTGCTTTGCTTTGATGTTTGCTGTAGAATTTGGAAAGATATCAATTACGATCAAATCGATATTTATAGTAATTTTTATATGTTGATATGTTAATGTCCTAAGTAAAATTTTTAGCATTTGACGCTAGTTTGAAATCAGAGTCGATATTCTCGCATCGATGCAATGGTTCACTATTTACCATAGGGAATTGAGTTCTTTAAATAAAATAAGCTCATCGGTGTAAGAGAAATAGCATATATATTCATTGATTGCTATACTGCTTTGAACTTTATCTACTGTGCTATATATTTAATGTGATTTCCAATAATTTTCATCGTAAGTGCCCCCTGGAAGTATGGATATCCCATAATGAGTACTCGCTGCACACCCCCACCAAAATCATGTAATCCCTTAAGCCTTATATTTAATGTGATTTTCAATAATTTTCATCGTAAATGCCCCGTGGAAATATGAATATTCCATAATGAGTTCTCGCTGCACACCCCCACCAAAATCATGTAACCCCTTAAGCCTTATATTTAATGTGATTTCCAATAATTTTCATCTTAAGTGCCCCCTGGAAATATGGATACCCAATAATGAGTTTTCACTTCAGCCCCAGCAAATTCGTGTAACCCCTTAAGCCTTATATTTAATGTGATTTCCAATAATTTTCATCGTAAGTGCCCCCTGGAAATATGGATATCCCATAATGAGTTCTCGCTGCACACCCCCACCAAAATCATGTAACCTCTTAAGCCGACAATTCTGAACGCCTACGGTTTAAGCCCTGCTTGAGATATTCCGTCAAAGCAAGTGTCATTATTTCAGCTGTTATGTGTTTAATATATAACATGTTTTTCTATAGTATGTCACCGATGCTCATGGGGACTAGGAGTTACCCCTAAGTCCCTATGTAATGCACCCCCACCCTTTCTATTCCTACGATCTTGGGCACCTATGATTTTCACGATACCTGACACATTTCAACAAACTTAGTGTTATTACTCCAGGTATTACTCATACTAAAATTTGTTCTCAAAATCTATAAATCTCTGCGGAACCATGTTACAAAGTCAAAGTTGAAAGCAGACAATATATACCTTGTGTTACGCTGATTATGGTAATCTAACCAACTGATAAGGAACATCATTTATCATCCCTCAGAAATCCGGATTTATTCAATGTGATGGGCTGCACTTAACGCATAATTTGAAATTAGGCATCAAATATATCATACTTCAGAATACCTAATGTCTAACATGACATATATTTAATGTTTTTTTGGAATAATTTACACCAAAAATTTGAAATTACATATCGAATTACACCTTTCTTTAACCAAACTAAACGGAATCGATATGCATTGAATAAATATCTAAATATTCGATGAGATGCTGGCGCTATCCATAATTTTCAGCCCAAACTAAAACAATTGTGTTATTTTTTTCAACAAATTTTTTCAACAAACTTTACATTCATCCAAATTTAAATAATGGCATTGTTTCAAATAATAACAACAGCATTAGCAGTTCACAAATGGCATAATTATAATTTTGTGTTTCGAATTTAGCGAAGGAACTATTCATATGTGGTGATTTCAATATAAAACTTCTACAACTCGATGAACTCTGGAAACACAGTTACTTGAATTTGTATGACTATTGTTCAGATAATTCCATGCAGTTTGATTTCAACTGCGATATATGCAGCCGTTCTTCTGATTAGCACCAATCAGCTAGCAACGATCAAATTCACCAATCCAGGCGTTTCTGCATACATAATCACAGCTTATTCATTTATTTAGAAAGTTATTAATATCGCATAACCGATGTATGTGCCAAATTAAAAATGAACATTCAGGGATGGAAGGCTGTCATTTTTATCATATTTATAAACATATCACTTCGTCTGCACACTGTATCTGGATTCGTTCAGCATGTACGAATAGGTATGTTCTTATTTGCATATCAAATGTCGATTTAGTTGCAATCAAGCCTGGCAAAATGCTGCTTTTTAGTAAACGCGAGCTTACTTATTTTTTTGTTATACTAGCTGTACAAACGTCGTTGGTAGTAGAAAGTAAAAATTCTGTGCTGCGCAAAAAAGTAGTTGTTTACATACAATGAATAACAAAATTAACAAATTTTTCCTTATTTTAGGAGCTAGCATTCTTTTCAGAAATTATGCATGCAACATAACATTACTGCTCAAATTTTTGAAAATAACATTATGTGAAAATTACTGACACAGAAATTTGACACAATTGATGGAGTATTTTGTTCATAAACATTATTTTAAGATTTCCGATTTTTGAAATATTTAATCGTATTATTTTTACACATAAACATACGTGATTTTGACGCAAGTCTAAATGTGGAAGTTAAGTTCGATGTTGTGTTTTTAAACTCCAGAATTTGGAAATTTTTGGATTGAGACATATGGCATTTTAATCTTAAAGTTTTCTCATACTAAAAAATGTCAAAATTATTTGCCAGTAAGTATTTATATGGCAAATTAACCAAAATGCTTTTTTGAACTACACATTGAAGTAATAATTAAAGTATTCTGATGATGTTTACAAGAACTTGAACCGATTCGCTGTTACATAAAATGATTTCTCAATGTGTTCATAGAATGAAGGCTGCATAGAACTCTGACCTGAAACTACATTTTGATCCATACTTCCCAAAGTCAAGACGCTCTAACAAAGGCCGCTATTATGTGTAGAGTAGCATTTTGTTGTCACCAAGGTAAAATAAAATTTTGACTGTTTTGTCGAAAATGACATTGCTTCATAACATGGAAAACCAATTTCAAAACGTATGGCAGCCACGTCTAATTACTTTGAAGATATCATAGAACAAACTCTGTTGTTCTTTCTAGGCGATCAGACATTTTATAGTGAGCGAAGCCATCATACGATTTTTGTTTTAATCAGATATTGAACAAATGGTTTCTATACAGCTAGTGTTATATATATTTGAAAATCGTGCAGCTTAGAGAAATAAAGAACAAGAACAGATCGGTTGGAATACGAACTTCGGTTGGAATACGAACTTCGGTTGGAATACGAACTTCGGTTGGAATACGAACTTCTGTTGGAATACGAACTTCGGTTAGAATACGAACTTCGGTTGCAATACGAACTTCGTTTGGAATACGAACTTCGGTTGGAATACGAACTTCGGTTGGAATACGAACTTCTGTTGGAATACGAACTTCGGTTGGAATACGAACTTCGGTTGGAATACGAACTTCGGTTGGAATACGAACTTCTGTTGGAATACGAACTTCGGTTGGAATACGAACTTCGGTTGGAATACGAAGTTCGGTTGGAATACGAATTTCGGTTGGAATACAAACTTCTGTTGGAATACGAATTTCGGTTGGAATACAAACTTCGGTTGGAATACGAACTTCGGTTGGAATACAAACTTCTGTTGGAATACGAATTTCGGTTGGAATACAAACTTCGGTTGGAATACGAACTTCGGTTGGAATACGAACTTCGGTTGGAATACGAACTTCAGTTGGAATACGAACTTCGGTTGGAATACGAACTTCGGTTGGAATACGAACTTCGGTCGTAATACGAACTTCGGGTGGAACACGAACTTCGGTTGGAATACGAACTTCGGTTGGAATACGAACTTCGGTTGGAATACGAACTTCGGTTGGAATACGAACTTCGGTTGGAATACAAACTTCAGTTGGAATACGAACTTCGGTTGGAATACGAACTTCCGTTGGAATACTAACTTTGGTTGGAATACGAACTTCGGTTGGAATGCGAACTTCGGTCGGAATACGAACTTTGGTTGGAATACAAACTTCGTATCAAAAATCGCAGAGGCTCTATTTTTATCTCTTTGTCTAGATTACAATTATATTTGTCCGTGAGCTTTGATAAAAGACCTGGTTTGTAGTTTTTGGCATTGTTAGAACGCACTTTTAAACTTCTACTACTACCACTTCTGTCGTTTATATATATAAGTAAAATACATGGCCATTAATCACCATTTTTAATGTTTAGCCGGGCTGTACACGATTAAAATATCATAAAAAATAAATATAACTTTATTTTTGTGGTAAATTATATCTAATGTGACACAGATAAAGAATGAAATGGTATATATGTAATTTTTGATTTCAGTTTTGTATATTGTCAAAAGGTGCAACTCAAGCAATTTTATTACTTCTCCAAAGTCGGAATTAAAAAATAAAAGGTCTTTTATATCATCACTTTTTGCGTTCATTTTAGGCGTTATACTAGTCGAATCACAACGCGATATTGAACAACGAATCAAATCAGGTCGATTGTCTATTGAACACCAGCTTGCCGCTGCAATGATTAACATGTTTATTGAAAATCATAATAAGAACGAAGACTTGAAGCTATTCGAGATGTCGGCTGAAATAGTCACAGCTCCTCATGGCGACGTGGCGACTATACTAAATCGAAGTGCGTAACTTCTGTGTCATGCGTTTTAGAGTACGCTTTGTATAAAACGTTACGATTAGCAATTATAGTGGAATTGTAGGTAACGCCTTTTTCCGGTTTAGAAATTTGAATTTTTGCAATGCCTTGCCTACAATTTATGCAACGTTCACGTTATAATATCCCCAACTGTTTGGAACTTATGTATCCCACGCAGTGGCAGGCACAGTCTCGCCAACAGGCTGCCTTAGGCCCCCCATGTTTTTCAGGAAACTTTTCAAGGATAGGTATCTAAGGGTATTGTGAATTTTCTGACGGTGTCAAAGGCACAGAGTCTTCTTCGTACCTTTATTGACGGTATGCTGCATACTATGTTGTCATCGTGCGGACTTTCCTTGTACAAATATCGAAATTTTCAAAAAACTAACATCGCAATTGTATAAATACCCCAGATAACCATACACAGTGTGCGTTATTAATTTAAGAAAAAAACGTTACCTAAGGGTGCGTGGTACGCCGTAAACAAAAACGTAATACCTTAGGTGTGTTCTATTCACCCTAAGGAATCGATTTATGGTATGGTTGTGACCCTGACTGGTATTCAGTGGCACTGCGATTACAAGATTCTTCACACTCGATAAAAGTGTAAAATTGGCTCCTGCTTGAGCATCAGCAATACTGAGTTGTTAGTATTTGCATGACTGATTGATTGATTATGATTAGTTTCGTTACACATCGGTAGTCGGTGGCAGTACGATTTTTAGTATTATTTTTTAGTTATAGCTCAATTCATGTACATAAATTCATTCTTGAATATGTCAGTTTCCCATTTTGTAGATATTCAGTTATATACACTAAATCTCGCACAGCGTAATATTTGTTTTTTTTCCGATTCATGCAAAAATTGAAGAAAAGAACTTTCTGTATTAAAATTGATGACAAAATTATAGACATTGAGTTCCTCAGACAGTTGTGGCTTTGTTTAAAAATGCCTTGAATTGGTCTACTTTTCACTGCAACATATATATTACTAAAGAAATCCAACTTAAGCCTTCTTCGTAGGAATTCAACTAAACGCAGTCCGTAACATGATGCTAATTCTTTAGTGCCTGCGGGCAAATTCTACGCGTTGTTATAAAGAATATCGTGACGTCAAAAACTGTGATTTGTGTTCGTCATGGGTTTTTACATTGCGATTTGGTTTATTAAAAGGTTAACACAGGTAAACGCAACGAAATTAGT
The DNA here is from genome assembly GCA_030248225.1 of Trileptium ribeirensis. Classification (NCBI taxonomy): domain Eukaryota; kingdom Metazoa; phylum Nematoda; class Enoplea; order Enoplida; family Thoracostomopsidae; genus Trileptium; species Trileptium ribeirensis. The sequence goes on from JASANE010023238.1 coordinate 29,952, forward strand.
CTCGCACATAGTCTCCCTGATTTGCTTCAAATATGGGCATTGTATAGTTGATTTATTTTGAAATTAAGTTTCTTTCTTTAATTACATGTATATCTGAGCATACTCTATTGATATATATGTTAGCAAAAATTTATTTAGTGATTGTTTATGCCAAAGGCACAGCTTACTCTACACCCGTTGCCGTAAGAACCCTGAAAAGTCGAGCTCTAGCTGCCCGATAAAAATAGTTTCGAATTACCACTGTCGACAAATTTTTTTTGTGTGAATTTCATCAAAAATTTCAGGCTGCACTGTGTACTGGGTTAAAGCTATAAACTTATTTCAGTGTTACACAGTTTTACGTTCTCTTTAATTTCAGCGTGTTCTTTGCTGAAAAATGGTGCTTTTATTTTAATGAGTCCGGCAGGCGACTATGGCACGTTTACAATTTTGGAATCGATTAGCGAGCAGCTGAAGATCCCATTCGTCAACTTAGAGGTACCACCGGGTCTTCTGAGCATGATCGGACGGCCGCTCGATCTCTATCCGGGTCAAGATCCAGTGTTCTCCGAAATGGGTGTATATATTGCGCCGTCACTTCATAGCATATTGGGGGACGTATTACTGGAAAAACAGTGGCATGTGGACAGTGAGAATGTAACTTATATTTTCCTGAATGATCGAGGTTAGACGAGTATTTAAATATAACTAGTTACTCGTTTGTGTTTATTCAATTACTATTGCCAAATCGGTGGTCTTTTAGCACCTAAACTTCGGGAAAATACGCCTTTTTTGTACCAAACTCACAGCTTTGTGGAAAATAAGGATAATACATTATATGACTTTACCGCAAAGATATAGTATCGTTAGCAAGTTGTGCCTTTTACTGCATTTGTCTGTGTCCAAGCTGAAGGTTGCGATGTTATTTCCAAACGAATTTATAATCTTTTCTGAATTATATCTTGATGCGGTTAATATATGGGCAATTTTTTTTACATAGCTTGGAATTAAGCTGTCCAATTTTGGTTTAGCTTTTTGCCTTTCTGCTTCTATTTGTGAGTATCATTAAAGTTAAATTTTGACAGTAGTTCGTAATTCGCAGACGCAGGCGTTTAGAATATGTGTCTTAATGCTTACTCGAGATATAAATTCAAGTTAAAGTTTGAACGAAATCTATTTGTAACACCTATTAGCTGATTAACTGTTTCTTACTGTTACGGTGTGTCAAATTGCAATTTTGACTTCATATTGTTAACATATGCCGTATGCGCATAATAAGCACATAGCTTTTTTTGCTATGCCTAATCGTACTTGATTAAAATATCAAATCTTTCAAAAAGGACTGCCGGTATTTTCCCAACGGATGTAAAACATGTCATAAGCTTTATAGCCGAAGTGCAAATATTTGACGTTATATAGCGAAAATATTAACAAAATTTAATTACAAAATTTAAGTCAAATCCGTTGTAAATTTTAAATTAAATTTGGATTTGTTTTGGTCTAAAAGAGAGAATTGTTCAGTCAGCTCAGAAACCCTTATTTTTACGCATATACCTACACACATGTACACCTGCACTCACAGAAAGTTGATCGGATCACAACAAAGAAATTGCGGATCAATACAAATTTTTTCCCCTAGAATATCTTTTCAAGTTCCCCCCTATCGTGCTCTTTTCAAGTTTTTCCCTCAACAATATCTCAGTGCGTTTGAAATAATAAGAATTAAGAATACAACAACTCAGCGAAACCCTATACAATTATAGGGCCCTGGTACCGTTGTGCAAATAGACGAAACTCAGTACTGTAACCGCCAGAAATTTCGAACAAAGCACATGCGTGGTGCGCGTCGCAATATGCTGTCTGGTTACCTCAACGAGTTCTGCTGGCGCGACTGCTACCATCAAATTGCGTTCCGTCCGCTGGGCGTTCATATCGGGGAACAGTTCCCTTTGGTTTAGCTGTTTCGTATCCTAACAGCCGTCTCCAGTGTCCAATTTATCCAAACAGCCCTCTCCAGGGCTAATTTATCCCAGCAACCCTCTCCAGAGCTAACTTGCGGCTGTCTCCACAGCTACCTGGACGGCTCCTACGGAGATAGAGTAGTCTGACACTGCTGGGCTGCGGACCATCCCCCTTGCACCATTGCAGACCTAAGGTTAAGACTGGAACGCTTAAATTTATTAAATTCACCAATTCAAGTTTTTCCCTCTATAGTGGTCTTTTCAAAATTCCCCCCTCTGTTATAGGAGGGAACTTGAATTGATCCGAAATTGCTACAGCAAGCAATACACTTCATAGCGATAGGTTTTCAAATAAAATTGTGTTTAATGTCCTTGCATAACATATGGCCAGGGGTGTCGCAAGCCCTTCAAACATCGCGGTAGGCGCAAAAACTGTGGGCGGGCGGTTATTCACATTCATTTTGTTATACCCCCTATCAAGAAATTTTTTCACATTTGTGAGCAAAAGCAGGGGGAGAGGATCCCGTCCGTTTGCGACACCCCTGTATATGGCTGTGACTCATATCATTAGAAAAGTGAAGTCACTATTGTCGAAAATCGCGTTCATCAATTTTTGGTTACTAGATTTTGGTTTTTGTCACAGCCGTCACGGTGTGGCTATGTTTTCGACTGTTTAACAAGCTCTACATATTACATTGTAACGTACAGCGCTGATTTATTTTTAATGGCACCATTAGCAGCAAGAAACTATTGGTGAAATTCGCCTAAAATATTAAAAATTATTATATAGGCTCAATTTTTAGTTTCGGACGTTGTCGTCTGGCCGCACTTCAAAAACGGTGGCCAACCTGCGATGCCAAAATAGGGCAAATTCACTACGCCATTTGATGCGTTTCAGAAATGCAACTAAAAGTGTTAAACATTTAGATACGCAGGTTGCAATACGTTTTGTACGTTCTTATAGAATTAAACAATTTGATATAAGAACAATTGTATACGCCAGTCATTCTTTACAAAAGCCGGAACTCCATTATCCGACTATTGAAAAAGAAGCACAGAGCATATACGTTAGAGAGTTATGTAACTCAAAGTAGAGGTTAAACAGCGTAACCTCTTGGGAATTAAGCGAAAAGCAGTCTGACTAATATTCAGGCGCTGTTGATATTTTTGCGCAAAGTATGAACTAGATTACAATATGATCAGCTCCCTTGCCGTAGATAGCGTACATACATGTATGGAAATTGTGAACAGCACAAAAAAGTAGTTATAGTGTAACGGGGTACGCGGGCTGCCCAACCTCTACCTGCAGGAACTCCGGAACCCCGGGGGGGAAATTTCTATTGCCCCCAGGGCTGGGCTCCGTGCAGAAGAGAGTTGCCGCCCTCTGGTCCTGGTGTTCCTGGGCAGGACCCCCGTGCGAATACGACCAACGTTGTCTAGTGGATGATATAGGTCCCCCGGGTTTGGTGTCCCGTTCGTCCAGTGAAGGGGAAATGGGCCACCGCTATGCACCCCCTCCGATACGTACCGACAGAGCAATCCGCGTTCCCTGATATTTATGATACTTTTCGTTGCGAAATAAAATTTGTGTTATCCTTTTCGGAGAGTTGTCCGCTTATTACCTAGTGACGAACGAACAGCGCAAGGACAGACTGAGGCCCAGTCTTAACTTAGCCCAACAAGGCCGGCGAGGGAAAAAATTTAAGGACGGAAAAGTAACATGCAGCGACTCGAGCAGCTAATTGAGATTTATCCGGAATATCGAAAAAACAGCTTGTTTGAAATTGCGGAAAAGGGATTCTGCTCGAAAGAGCGCGATGCTGCCCGAGCCCTCGAATACGCCATAAATACCGAAGGTGTATAGGATTTGAAACCCAAGCGCTTGTGCCATTCGTCCACAAGGTACTACAAACACTAGAGGTGACGGCCATATTACGCTATCCCGGTCGCCAGTTTCGAAATTAAAATAAAATAAAATAAGATCTAAAATGCCTCCAAGAAATACGTCGTGAATATAATATTTTTTATTCATGAAGGACATTGATGTACGGCGATATACCCAAAGCATTGACAAGTGACTAAAATAGGGCACACGAATAAAATGATGCATGATAAATGAAGATACGAGCGAGCCTACAAAGTAAGCACTGCGCGAAAAAGTGAATGTCGGCATATTTACAAGTGGTTACACCGCGATCATGCCAAAAGGGTGTTTCAAGCACTATAGTACACGACCGAAGTATTTGGCAAAAATATTCCGAAACTTTGATGAGCGCTATGTAGCATGAATATGACACTACGACAGTAGGACCCGGTAGAGACCTTGGGCCTACCTAGGAGGAGAGCTGTTATTGAGAAAGACGGTTACGGTTACAACCAAACACGAATTACGTAAGTAGTGTGAAAATCACGCTCCAAGAAAAATTCTGAAATAGCGCGATTGTGTAATCCCGGTACCCGAGGAGTACTAAGAATTCCGTCCCGAACCCGCCTGCCGAACAGCTCTTAACAACAGGCGGAGCGACCAAGTTCGAACTGATGTAAGTTAAGGCCAGCAGGCCTAGAAATCTTGGCAACGAGAAATTATTTTAAAAATCCTTCGGCCAACAAGCGCCAAACCAAAAAATTAGCTTGAACTGTGATTGTAAAAAATTTACCAATAGGACGGCAAAAGGCCAACGCCACCCGCCGTTGTACGAAAGATAAGGGACAAAACCCGAACGGAGAAAACCGATCAGGCGCGCTATTTTATTTGATGACCGTAACTTGCTTACCACGAAGAAGTCTTAAGAAAATTTGGAGTACAATGCATGGACTGCAACAATTATGCAAGAAGATACAACGACCATTGCCATAATGTATAGCCAAGATATGTCAGCTTGAACACAAATCCTCCAGTGTCTCCAAAATTCAAAGCATAATCAAAGCCGATTTCAGTCTAATCAAGTAATGTAACAGATAAAGCAAAGCGTTCGACCCCCTAATTCCGTGTTAGAGCGAGGTGGCATGTGACCTAGTACGGACACTTGACTTGAAAACCAGAAAAGATACATTGAGTTCAATAAGCAACATTTGTGTTTTAAGTGATTTAGCCATAAGTGCGGCCATGCCCGAGCGGTAGCAAACATCCCGAAATACAGATGGGTAAATAAGACTTGCGACAAACAGGAGACCTACATTGCCGAGCAGTAGTGAGCGATGTACAACCCAATACGAAGTACGGATAAATTAGCACGCCACGAACATTACCGCCGCTCTAAGCAAGGCCATCAAAATAAAAGAAAACGAAAATGCACCAATGTTGAATGAAAACTTAATCCGTCGGACAACCCGACCAAAATTCAATGACTGCCAAACGTACTGAGCCCCTCAATTTGCGTGCCGTGCCTTTTTATATTCGTGAGTTACTGCACAGAACTATTGATGCGCTCAGAGGCAATCAGCAGCCCTAAAGGATTTTACAGTAGTACTTGACCCGACAACAGTTTGGAGTTCTCAACCAATCCAGAAAGACGTGTTTACTACACTAAGTATTGCAAATTCAACCAACAAAAGATTACTGCTTTGCAAACTTATACGATCGGCGAACGTAACAATTACCGAAAATATAACAACCAGATATAAGCGATGTGGCAGCGCCTCAAATCTCGAAAAATTGGGGTTAACAACCCGGCTTATCTTAAATCATATAACGAGTAATTTAACGAGCAAATCTCGCCCGATCGAAGCCAAAAGAAAAGTAAAAATGAGCCCATAAATCAAGTTAAAAACTTTGAATGTTGTAGTAACCGCTTCCTACAGCATGAAATGAAAAGAATCGCTAGAAGTGAAAAGCTATTTGAAATCGTCCCACCGTGATGCACAACCGGACTTAGCCAATTGCACCGGTGACTCAACTCACACGCCCAAAGGGAACTAATAACACCCATTGCAACAGAGACGTGCCGTTGTTGAAATAACATTGGTACAATGGGGATGCGCAGGTTACTTGCACAAGAATGGGCTGCGCATCGCTACCGAGCGCAATACTGGTCACTATTGAGGGTGTAATGAACGGTTAAGCGGGCAACACAAGTACTTATATTGCATTACGATTGTGCCGACTAGAATATACACGGTTTTATCGACCCGTAACTCAGCCCGTGAACTGTATAACAACGAAACACCAATGTACAAAAGTGAATTCATCTTAGAATTATACAAACGGTACTACAACGTTACACAATATACACCCGTGTATCCAAAATTATATTTCGTCAATCCCCAATTCCAACAGTAAAGATTGCGATAAGTTCAACAGATAAGTATATTTCGTGTATCGTAAAAGCCTTACATGCCATGATTATACCGACGCCGATACCCTGATGTGAAACGACTCGTAGGCAAGATAACATTTGTATTAACCCCCGACGATAAAAGATAAGATCACAAACTGCCATACACATATAGAGAGAGTACCACCGCCACGATATACAAAACTACCACACTGACAGCAAGATGGTAAGACTACAACGTAAAGCAGCACTGCACCGTGTATGTACAACAGAGAGAGTGAGCGTAGTACAACACGAAAACAACACGGACAAAGAAACGCCGAACACACTACGGTGTGGATAGAGGGAAGAGAAAGAGAGAGTTACGTCCGAAAAGCAAAACGGGGAAAAGACCTCGAAAAAGTTGGTTCGACCAGGCGGAATGGGTCGACCCGAAATAAAAGTTGAAAAAATACGAAGCAATAGACACGCCGAAGCGTTGCGAAGTACGCGGTTGTGAGGGGAAAGATTTAGCTAGAAATCTTCCCCCTCACAATAGCTTGGTACTATAACCTAAATGTTATATGTACAATACACAATGTGTGCACTTTTATTCAATATATTGATTTTAAATAGATTTGTGCAATAACGTTTACTGTTTACAATTCTGCAAATAATGTTTATTGCTTATAAATAATGCTTACGTTTCACAATTCTTGCTATGCATGTTAAATAAAATCTGAAGAAACGGGAAAGCACAGTAAGACTTTCATTCAATCTTGAGAGGCGTATTTATCCACATATCAGCCATTTTTTGACAGACTATGTTGTCAGCATTCATATGAATGAATATAATTGTAAACTAACCTTGTGGTGGTAACAACATCTCATAGCTGTTGGTATGCTCGGAAGTGCGTGAGGTTTTTTCTTTTTGACCATTAAGCATAGAACTGGACTGTATCTAAAGCGAGCCAGGTGCAATAACAACGGTATCTTCTACTTATAATCTGTATTTGCACATCTCGCTCACGTCATATTTTTATCATCAAATGGATTACATTTTTTTGCAAACTGTAAAACGTATGAACTGATGAGACATTTTCTCTAGAGAAAAACATCGCTTTGCTGAGGTTTAGTTTTCGACGCTTATACTTGTTGTTGTAGTATTCTGAACTTATCCAGTTTCTTTTAGCTCCTGGAGTCAGATTATGTATCATGCACTCTGCACTGTATCTTCAAAAAGCTGAAAAATTATGTTTGTTTAAATGTAGGCGTCTAATTTTAAAAGATATATATTTAAATTACGGCACCTTATGCGCGACTAAACTTAACATGAAACCTTTAACGATCCTACAATGTATTATGCCGAGCGAAATCTACATGACGAAAGAAAATTCCATTTTGTTCATTGTAAGAACAGAAATAGCGATCTGAATCAGCCAATGACAGATCAATAACATTTATAAGATTTGGCTTTGGATTCTCTGTTTTCGAACAAATTCAATGTAAATCTTAGGTAACGATGATAGTATTTATACTATAAACATTTTAGGACTTTACAATCTTCAGCGATTAACAACTTACATCGCAAACAAAACAAATCCAGGCTTCGGATTTCGGCTCCAAGCAACGCGAATGCCGATTCGATATCGAAGTAATTTTGCATGGCTTGCAGATTTTGCACACGGAAAGGGGAATCGTCGTGGACAACATAGGTGAGATCTTGGTCAACATAACAGTAGATACACAAATGACTTAAGTTGTGCTATTAAGTCGCGACATATGATAACGCATCATGGTTAAACACTCCTCGAATGTCATGATATTTCAAGTGAAGAAATTCTTATGCGGCTGTTAGGAGTCGTACATTATATAGTTAAAGCAAAGAATAGGTTAATGTGGAGGCGTGGAAGGGTGGTTCGGGGGTCGGTTGCTATACGACATAGGCTTACTACCTAAATGTGACATAATATACGAATCTTAAAGCTAAGGCTTCGACACCGAGATAACATGTATTTAGCTTATGCTGCTAAAGGTTACACTGGTCCGCAGAATGAACTATATTCACACAGTACTTATTTGTTATATCCATGTAAACATCAGCAACATAGTGAGTGTTGCAAGGAGGACTACTTTTAACATTCCTTCGATTATGTGGACGCGTCGACAAATTGTTATGTGAAATATTTAGACAGGATTACAGTTCTATAAAGTAATACTAAGCGCGTAGGCCGGTGAATCCCTAACTACCGTAAAATTTGTTGAACTTTAATAATTGAAGAAAGAGAAATAGAAAGAAAAAAACAATTGAAACAATAATCAGAATCTTAAAGCCTAGATATGTAATAAACTGCCATTACACCAGTCGCAACAAAAATTATAATGCGGAAACGAGCAGAAATTAGTTTGGACTGTCGGCATCACAAACTTCAGCTTGGGCGTAGCAAAAAGTTGTAAAAAGCACAACCAGGTGTCTATATCTTTGCGACAAAATCGCATAATTGGTTATGCTACTTTTCTATAAAGATGTGGATTAGGTACAAAAATTGCGTATTTCGGTTAGTTTCGAATTTAGTTCACTAAAGGTCAAACGGTAAATGGGAATCTACCACTGCTTTGTCATAGTGAAAAACCTGGAACTGCTACTGAAACTTTTATGATCGTTGATTTGATTGCCGTCGAGCTGTACCCTCTCAGTATGCAAATGATTATTGCACAATTTTAATTGCGGAACGGCTAAGTTCAATTGATTAAAAAAGCTTTTGTTCTCAACTATCGTTGGGCCTTTAGTGCACTAAATTCACAAAAAATATGCAATTTTTGTAGCAAATCCACATACTTATAAAAAAGAAACGTAACCCATTATGCTATTTATCCGGAAAGACATAATCACTTAGTTGTGCGTTTTACTACTTTTGGTTGTGCCCAAGCAGAATTTGCGAAGCCGGCGATTCAGACGAATTTCTACTCCTTTATGCATTATAATATTGTGGTGCCTAGCATAATGCAATGTATTATATAGCCAGGTATGAAGATTCTATTTTTGATTTATATACTTCTTTTTTCATCTTGTTCCACCTTTTTTCAATTATCATTAAAGTCCAATAATATTTAAGGTACAGCTTGGAATTCGCCGATCTAGGCGCTTAGTATAAAATAACTGAACAAAAATTAGATGTCACGAATGAAATAAGTTGTTTACGACTGAACGTTTGATATCAATAAAACCTGACTGATAAAATATTGCGCTTAATACTATTATCTTTTACATATTCGGCTAGAATATCTACTGTGCCACGTACGCAGTGTTAATATACACGGAACTTTGAAATAATCTATCATTTTTTACACTGTCGGATGAGTTTCGGTTTATTATTGTCGAGTAAAATCAGATTTTCGTTTTCGCCTTGATATATAAATAATTACTTGTAAATATATAATCAAAGCATCGGCTTGTGACAAAGTCCCACCTACAAATTTTATTCGGGGGATAGACAGTAACAAATTTTTTTATCGTCTATCCCCCGAATAAAATTTGTTACGCAGTTTGCGCTAAACTACTATCATTTGGCTAATAATCTAAAGCCTTAATATATAAATAATTACTTGTAAATATATAATTAAAGCATCGGTATGTGACAAAGTTCCACCTAACGTTGTTATTGTCTATCCCCAAATTAAATTTGTTACCCAGTTTGCGCTAAACTACTATCATTTGGCTAATAATTTAAAGCCTTAATATATAAATAATTACTTGTAAATATATAATTAAAGCATCGGTATGTGACAAAGTTCCACCTAACGTTGTTATTGTCTATCCCCAAATAAAATTTGTTACCCAGTTTGCGCTAAACTACTATCATTTGGCTAATAATTTAAAGCCTTAATATATAAATAATTACTTGTAAATATATAATTAAAGCATTGGTATGTGACAAAGTTCCACCTAATGTTGTTATTGTCTATCCCCAAATAAAATTTGTTACCCAGTTTGCGTTAAACTACCATCATTTGGCTAATAATTTAAATAGATAATTTTCAAAGTTCAGGCTTGCACAAATTTTTTGTAAATTTTTTTCTAATGTCAACCCTGCAAGTCTACTTAAAACTACCGATTTGCTGTAGCACATATCGAAAATTAGATGGCTAGGTCGCACTATATTTTGAGCTCTGACATGTTACGTGGTAGTTATTCTTCAATTTGACTAAAACTTTGTGGTTTATTTTTCGATATATATATTCGGGTGATTTTATTATCGATTATTGCAGTTGTTTCTATTGTTTTTAAAATTTGATGATCTACCCGATTCTGATGTCCAGGCATTATATGGTAGCATTGGCGAAGGCAGAAACAGCAACTAGGCAGAATTAGGCTTCAGTACCATTTTTTTTGCGGTGAAGCGTGTCAACTTGTTGCACTTGTATGTTATATATTTTAGGATTGTCCTTGATCTATTAACGCTGGATTCAAAACGAAAAGCATATATTGTTAGATCACTAAGCAGTATTGCACCTTTTGCGGTGAAGAGCGCCATCTTATTGCACTTGTATGTTGTATATTTTAGGATTATCCTTGATTTATCAACGGTGGATTCAAAACTAAAAGGATATATTGTTAGGTCCCTAAGCAGTATTGCACCGTTTGCTCGAACTTTGCACATCATTATTGCGGACTACGTGAGTTGATTTGCCAATTACTGTGTATGGTTTGCTTATAGGGTCACTCTTCGCAATCACCATTCCAATAGGTCAGGCGTGACGCGATCAGTTTGTCTGAATTCGGACGGCTACCCTTAAGTTTTGAAAGAATTACTGTACTACAACAAAGTCTTGTCTCTGTCTGCAAGTTTGTGCGAATGTGAAATTTTTTTAAAATTAGACCCCTCCAATAGCAAGCTGGTGTACCCAAAGGGATATGGTGACGACAAGAAAAATTTGCAGAACACAAGACAAAGCGGCAGCATTTTCAAAAAGTTTTCTTATCAAATATACAACAAAGCTAGGGGAGGGCGATATGTATGTTTGTTGGTAAATTACATGCATTTCAGTTAGCACAGATCCTCGGATAAATAAGTCGGCACCAGCTCGTATGGTGAAAGCAAAGAGTGTGATATTTCGTATCTTAATAATTGACACATTTTTGGGTACATTCTCGCATCATGGTCACCCGGCCAGTGATTTAAAAGTAATACAATAAGTATTATTCACATAGTATGTCACTCCGAGGTTCCTTGGGAGTAGCCGGTGCTGAAGCGGGTGGGTTAACTTGTGAAAAGTCCGTAATTTTAACCCAAATTTGTTTATTTTCTCAATTTTTGGCTAATTTTCCCCATTTTTTGCCAAAATATTACCTAATTTTTACGGAATTTGCCTATCTTACCAATTTTCTCTATTTTTCCAATTTGTGGGAAATTGTGTGGTGCGGGGGGGGAGGGTAGGAGGGTGGGTGGGTTAGCGGCGCCTTCGCCGCCAGAGCTATGTTGCACCACCTGTAAAAAAAGGTTGGCGCTTCGTGCCGGCGGAGGAGCGGGGACCCATTACCTAATTTGACACTGTAAATAACACTGCTTATTTGACACAGTAAACATTGATCTTGCAGGATACTGACGACGAAATTACTCGGCAATTTAAAAAACCGAACAAATTTATCAATATCACTACTTTTCAAATGTTCTCACGAACAACTCCGCTCAACAAAGACACTGCCAAACAGTTCAAAACTGCTACTAATAAAAAAATTACGGTAAGCCACGATATATATGCATTCTATGATAGCTATGGGCCCAACGTACGTCAGCTTAAGCGAGGTAGAAGGGCTGCGCTGCAAAGGTGAGGGTCGATTAAATATTTTTCGTCGTTTACACAATTTTCCTTGTATTTCTCACAATTTTTCTTCCAATTTTCCATTTAAATTTCTTAACTACGTTCATCATTGACAAAAGTTTCCGCGTGCCTTTGGGACGGTGCTTTCTACCTTTAGGGTTGACCGCCTTCTGCCTACTACAGGCACCTATGTTTTAGAAGTTGTGCTCTCTTTTAGATTTGCTATTTTAATTTAAATTAATTGTCTAGTCAAATATTTGTGGTTAATAGCTGTCCTTGCTCCGAACAAATCGAGTCCATTTATTTGTACTATAATGGTATATTAATTAATGTTTTTGTCTACACAAACAAAATTAGATTTAGTTCAACTCGTTGTGGTAAAAAAGTTTATTTAATACAATCTAATCAACATTAAATTGGACTTAATTCTACTGTATCTTAGTGTGATGCATCGGAGAGATTTGTCGTTGGCCGGCTGCAAAAATTTAGGCCGACTAGTCGGTCAGCCAGAAAATGGCCGGCCACAAAAACAGCGAGTTTTCGGCGTGGTATCCAGCAGTGCGACATCTCCAAGATTTATTTTGCAAAAAAATTTTGTGATATTTTCTGAAATATCTAAGTTTTTCGGTTAAGATTATGCACTAAATTTTTATTACTATTTTGAGTCTTCAAATTTCAACTAATATGCAGCACACATTAGTCATCATTACAATACAGTTACAGATCCGAGACTTTTTTAGTTGCTAGTCTTTCCAGTGGTTAGTGTACTCCAAGCAGATAGACTTGCGAAGTATGTCACCATGATAGGATTTAGCAGTGAAATGCAGATTAGGTTGATAATTCGCATTCTGACAAATAATAAAAACAATCATGAGCAGTAAACTATACATGTATTTGTTTGTTTGTCTTTGTTTGTTTCATACGCTCTTCAGCAGCTAAATACATAGTTGTGCCTTAATAACTGCAAAACAGTTGTATGGTTTAGCTGTGGTGTTATTGCATATATGTATATATCGTAGACGTCGAAGGTGCGTAGGCTTAGGGGGTGGGATCATCGTACGGGAGGTCTTCAGGGAGAGGGTTCTCCCCGTCAGCATCTTTGCCAATTTAACCCTATGTTTGACAATTTAACCCAATTGTTGCCAATTTTACCCTAACTTTTACCTGAAATTTCTCTAATCGTTGTTAAAATACTTCGCGTGGGGTTGGAACGGGAGTGCGGAGCCTTCATAGGGGAGTGTCAACATGGTTTGGGGTTCAGACACTTAGGGACGTAAACCCGCTATTGACACCTGTGGCATATATATAAATATTCATGCATTACGTACATAATATGTTTGTTGTGCGACAAAAAACGATAACTCCAAATTCATCGCTCTCTGTCGCTGGGCGAAAATCTTGATGGACTTATAGTTTTTGTAAATTTAAATTACAGCACCAGTGTGTTTCTGTGGACATATCGCTTTTTGTCACACGATGCGCACTACCATAAGACATTGATAGATGATAAAATACCAAATTGGATAATTTTGGACTTATCGTTTTTTGTCGTATTATACGAGTGTAACCTTAATTCAAAAATGTTATACATCATCATCTTGAGGGAACAATATTTACTCTTAGTAATGTATTCAATTTTATAAACACATTATTACAGCATTATGGACTAAAACTTTATCACTTAATGTCTTCGCCTTTAAGTTTAAAGCTTTTTCGTCGGTGAACCTTTTTGTGTATCTCTTAAATACTTTTTTTGCCGTTTGACTGTTCATAACTCGAGTAAGTTCTATATCCTTTATATATGTAATGCTGGCTCGCGCATGGAATCTATATGA
>JASANE010023239.1:0-31105 GCA_030248225.1 Trileptium ribeirensis
CCCCTCAGGAATTTTAATTTTTTAGAATTTTAGCACAAAGAATCCGAAAAACTTTTTGAGGTTAACAAAATTAACATAAAACATTAAAGTATAATTTAAATGATAGGTAATAAAACACAAAAATAAGCCCAACAGGATAAAAATCATGCGGAGGTACCCGCTTTTGTTGGGTGATTTAGCAAATTTGTAGAGCTCTAAGCAAAGTGTAACATAAGACACTGGAGGTGTCCGCTAAAGATAATTAAAATTCCGCCAATCCTGTTTTGGTTTTAGAGTTTGGAGCCGACGGAAAGTGAATCATATTTAATTGCCATCTAACACAGTGGGTTAATAGGTTATTTGGACACCAAATTAGATATTTATGGAAAAATGAACCAAATTTCACAATTGGATTTTTGTTCTATTACAAGTGCATATATTCATTTCATTATTTTAATTTTAATTGGCAATCAATTTCGATAGCAAAATTGACTTAGTATTATTAATTATACCACATAATGTGTATTATTAGTGCCATGACAGTTATCGGCACCTTATTGCAACTATTACTAATTTCGGAACTTTAAACTTTCTCACTGTATTGTATTGAAAATAAAATCATGAAACGTTTAACTCACTACTATACTTCATCACATTGTCCTAAAAATCGTATCAGGAAGGCACCAAAGACTCTGCTTCTAGCATTCCTGAAGCAGAAAACGCAGCAGATACGCAGGCTACAGAAGAAGAGAAAGCAGCTCAACCTTCATCCTCTGCATCCATTGAAGAAGTGAGTATAATAAACATAATTTTAAACATGCTTTGTGACACAGTCACACTGACATATAAATTATATGTGAAATAATGTTTTGTTTCCAGGTCGCAGCACGCTCTAGGCAGGTTAGAGGGGTTGACGACAGAAAAATATCATTCTTGTGACAACTTGTCTTGTCTTGTCCAAAAAGTGGTAGAGGCGCCACCCTCTAACCGTCCTGCTGCTGCTGCTAAGCCGCTGTTTGTTTCGTTTATATCATCATGTTGCACCAACACTCGTAGTTGTCTATGCACGATCGATTAGTTCACAAACACTAAACTAGTTAGCTTGCTAGTTACATAGTTAGATCTACAATGAAGTTGATGGACATAAACGAACCATGTATCACCTTATCGCATCAGCTGCTGCGGAAACAAAGGCAACTAACGGTTTCAAGCTATGACAAATTATTTTGTATAGCCTAACGCTAAATTTAACTTATTTTCAAGTTCTTTTGAAGATTTCGATCATAGCGTCAGGTTGGATCGAGCGGGCAAGACCTTGACCCGGATTCTATCTTGCGCACCCCATCTTAGTCTCAGTAGAGTGTAATTCAATGCTGATCAGCCAGAGAGGCAAAGCAAAAACCTAGACAGCCAACCCTGGTGTGATGCTGCATATATGCCGACGGTTGGTCTTGCAGGGGATAAATGGTTCGGAAGGGGGAGGTCTGGTGGGCAAAAATTTTTCTATGGTTGTCGGTCGTGGAGCCCCATTTTTCGTCTTCGGGTGCATATTTTCGCGTAAGGGTTCATTTTCCTTTGCGGGGTGTCATGAACTTTGATTATGTTTGATATTTTTGTATTTTTACTTACATTTTTTACGGGATGGGCGCACAAACTCTCGCGATATTGGATTGGCTCTTGACAACACAGCTCTCACCGATCGCGATCGTGAAGCTTTGTTGACTACTGCCTTCGTTGCGCCCAATGACTTTCAATGGCCCTACAGCGAACGTAAAGATGTGACAAAAGTTCGTCGTAAATACCTTCGATTTCCGCAACATTTTAAAGGTTCTCTCGAAGTTTTTTCCAACTCCATGGCTAAGAAAGGAATATTTTGCAAAACATGTGTCCTAGTTGCGCCCCAGGAAGTGCACGGGGCAAATCTTTATCGTCTGGTTAAAACGCCGCTACAGAAATATGCTCATTTGACTGGGCCTGATGGGTATCTCACCAGGCACCTCTCCACCAAATTCCATGAAGATTCGGTGACAGCAGCTACATCTTTCCTTTCAGACGATGACATCTGGGTCAGGAGACGTCTCAAAGCAGCTCCAAACTGCAGCATCAATACAGCGTGATAGCAACCGAGAGTCGCTTTCAAGTGTATTATAAAAACTATTGAGTTTGGCGGTCGAATGGGGATAGCACTTTGTGGTCATCGTGATTTTGGAGAAGTAACCGTAAAGAGACCCAGTTACGTGCGGGACAATAAAACTAAACCAGGGAAATTTGCGTGCCTTCTTTTTCAACTAATGGTTTCGTGTAATGATACCGCCCTTGCGCAACACCTAAAAACTGCTGCCAAAAATGCTACGTATGTTTCTCCATCCGCTCAAAATGATCTGATTGACGCAATTGATAAAACTTCCAGAAAACGAGTGGGTATGGAGGTGAATTCAAGTCGATTATTTTCCCTTATGACTGACGAAACTACCAACTTCTCCCGCCGAGCACAGCTAACCGTACCGCTGGAAAGCATACTGGGGACGGCGTGACCCAGTTAAGACGGACCAACATGCACCTAATGCCATACAGGCAGCTTCGAAAATTGGGGACTTATCCGAATATCGAAACGCTGCTGCATATTTTTGTTATCATTCCAGTAACAACAGCTACCGGTGAAAAGTCGTTTAGTGCACTTAAATATATAAAACTATCTACGGTCAACTATGGGCGAAACCAGACAAAACGGACTTGCCCATTTATATTAATACGGGATATTACGCTAGACAATAATGATGTTATTGATGAATTTGCAAAGTCCAATCGTTGACTCGTTTTGTGTGAAAAAAAAAATTAAAAAACATATTTATTTGCAAGGTTATATAAGACTGTTTGAGCGATTAGAAATAAGACACTTTGTTGCCCCCCCCCCTGAAACCATTTCTAAATACGCCACTGTACCAATTCTCATTGTGTATATATATTGTAAAATTATTAATTATGTCGTTTTATGCTGAGTAAAATTTTTAAATTTCTGCAAAATTCTGCAGGTCGCGCCCCCGCTGCGCTCGGTCCTTTGTTTTCATTTCTGCAGACCTAGCTAAGTTTGGTAAGTGGGAAAATTTCTACATACACGTCTTCTGAACTTTCAATTCAGTGGATCCATCACCGCTCCTCACACTGCTTTCAAGAACACGTTTGTTGCTTCAAATTTATAGTTTTTGTATTAAAAAGTAGCGAAAAGAAGCCCGGCCTCGTATTAATTTTGCTTTTGTCACAAAATTATGCCTGCCGATTATTGATGTTCCTTCCTAGAACTTATTTGTAAATGACACAATGAGTCTACCATTTACATTACATGTGGGCCACGGTCCAGGCACCCAGAACAAGGGAGGTAGGGGCCGTTGCCTCACCCCAATATCCAACTAGGTGGGGCAAGTCCTGCGTTCTTCTCCCGCCCCCAGATTTTCGCAAATTTTTGCGAATTTGCCCAAATTTTTCCTCAACTTAGGCGCGCATGGTGTAGGAGACTATATATAAGTCGAGAAGCACGTGTGACCTTTAGTAGGTAACCTCATTGCCCTATGGGTACCTATACCCCTTATGCATTTATAACTTATCTTGACCCCAGACATATTTTGTAGCTTGCCCCAGATCCGTTTTATTATAGCTGCCCCCGCTGAATCAAAATCATTCCCAAATACCTACCCATGTTATTACCAATACAAGAACCCACTAATACTCTGGTTCATTGCAGAATTTTGGCCTGTCATTATAAAGTTGCAAGCCAGCATGAGTATGTATATAAGTATGATTCCTAAAGTTGCAGCCTACTGGCTAATCTTAAACCAAAGGTATGTTATGTTGATGTTATTTAGAGTAATTAGATTTTCAATGTGCAACACGAACATCAAAACATCCAAAGGCCGAATTTTCAAAAAAACTAAATTCTGAATTTCTGAAAAACCACGGAACTCCATTTTTTAAATATATATCTCGGGATTAGTCTTCAGTGACCTCTAAGCGGGTTTTTGAAATGCCTAGAAAGTGACTACTAAGCCTTTAATAAAAATGACCACGTATCCTTAAATTTGAGCAGAATTTCTTAGAAAT
This sequence comes from Trileptium ribeirensis, assembly GCA_030248225.1. Classification (NCBI taxonomy): domain Eukaryota; kingdom Metazoa; phylum Nematoda; class Enoplea; order Enoplida; family Thoracostomopsidae; genus Trileptium; species Trileptium ribeirensis. The sequence goes on from JASANE010023239.1 coordinate 4,075, forward strand.
AACCAAAAATTTTGATCAGACCAAATTTTCAAAAAAACCCTATTGAGGAACATTTTTATATTAAAAAAGAACAGCTTAGGACCCAGGGCTTAGGGGGTCCCGTTGCTTCCGACTTTGTTTGAGACTTATTAGTTTAAGGCTGGAATTATTTATAGCAAAGCTTAGGATGGTTGAGGGTGAGGGTTTGTATACGGCCGATGCCATAACCTGTATATAGCGCACGACCCTTAGCCTGACTTTTAGGCCATTCATTATATTACCTGAATTATTTTAGTTACCCCCGAAGGAAACCAAAATTAAGATAACTACCTAACTAGTAATATTCATTGAAACCAGGGCGCCAACCCCATCAAATTCTGATGGAACTGGACGCAGCACGATCGAAAAGTTATGTGGGGAAGGGGGTGGGACATAGTACATTTTGCAACGATTGTACGGTTATGTGCATGCTAGTTACCGCGAGTCGATATGTACATACATGCTTGACCAACTACCAAACTTTCCGGAAGGGTATACCTACATATCCGTAACGGCTAGGTATTACTGTTTCGGTAACATGTGTACAATTTTTTTCTGGGATTTTCGGCGAAATGGTGAATTTACGTCAATTATATGCCTGTTTCAGTCTCAGAAAGATTCTAAAAAGTTGACCACAAACGAACTGCGACTGAAGAAAGCAAGTGCTGGAACAAAATCTTTGTCTAGTTTTTTCAAGAAGAAATGATCTCTTTATGCAAGCATTGATATTGCTCATTGATTATAGTAGTGTTGTAAACATTGCGTGCCTTTCATCCATTTTTATCTTTAATGTTGACAAACATTTTCAATTATATCTGTGATCGTTAAAAATGACATGTCCTTAAGTACGTTTTTGGTCAGTTAAAAGGCCCATTTGGCAAAAAACTTCGGATATTGACAAAATTAAGGAAAATTTTGAGTGCTAAAAATTCTAGAATTTATTCCCCCGCCCGAAGCACCCGCTATCCCCTGGGACTTTGGACCTGGACCATGTATGTTTAATACACGTTACTCATTTCTCGTACACCTGTAACCAAACGTCTGTAAGTGAAATAATTACTCTTCACAATTACCGTTTTTATGTTTGAATTCTGAATGTCAACAGAGAATGCTCATTGGTCCGGACTGTAAAATTTGGCTGGGTCTGTCGCGAATGGGCTCATTTTGTTCAGAAAACAAAGCATATTGTTATGTGCGGCACGTTTATGTTGTCCTCACCTGCCAGGCAGGATGCATCTAAGGGGATTTTAAATGGGCTTTTGTGATTCCGACGACACTAAATTAGTCATATCTCATCAACGATTAGAGCAGTTCGACCGCGGTGTGGGCTCATTGTGTTCAAACAAAGCTCTATATAGATATGTGCGGTACGTTGCTATTGACCTTGCCTGTCAGACATGGCTGTATCAAGATGGGTTTTAACTGGGCCCTTGGATATCGAACACACTAAATCGATCATATCTCTTCAACGAATACAGCGATTTGGCCGCGGTTGGGCTCATTTTGTTCCGAAAACAAAGCATATAGCTATGTACGGTACGCTGATATTGACTTCATCTGTGAGACTCTCATCAATATGGGTTATTAAAGAAGCCCTTTGGATCCAGGGTTATTAAAGAAGCCCTTTGGATCCAGGGTCATATCTCCTCAACAAATTAGCGATTCTGCCGCGAGTGGGCTCATTTTGTTCAGAAACCAAAACGTATAGCTATGTGCGGTACGCTGATACCGACTTCACCTGCTAGGCAGGGTTACATCAAGATGGGTTTTTAACTGGACCCTTGGTATCCCGAAAACATAAATTGGCCATATCTTCTCAACAACTTAGCGATTCTGCCACGAGTAGGCTCATTTTGTTCAGAAGCAAAGCATATAGCTATGTGCTTCGCCTTGCTATTGTCCTCACTTGCCAGGAAGGATACATCAAGGTGGGTTTTTAAATGGGTCCTTGGGATCTCGAAGAGTAATTGGTCATATCTCCTTAGCGACTAGGTCGATTCGGCCGTAGTTGTGCCCATTTTGTTAAGAAAACAAAGCTCTATATAACTAATGTGCGGTAAGCTGCTATTGACATCTGTCAGGCAGGGTTGCATCATGATATGGTTTTTAATGGGCCCTTAGGATCACGAAGACACTAAATCGGTCATAGCACTTCAACGAATACATCGATTCGGCCGCGGTTGAGCTCTTATCCAGAAAGCAAGGTTATAGCTGTGTAGACCTCATCTGATCCACAGGGTTGAATCTAGCTGGTTTTGAATGGACCCATGGGATCAGGAACACTAAATTTTGTCATATCTCCTCAACTACTGTAGTATAACTGTTAAACCCAGACTTCATTTTCTGGGCTATGAGACAAGTCGTCAGCTAGCATTAAAGCCAGATTAACAGTAAGTGTTTCTAATAATTCACTGTTCAGAGATATTGACTATGCCTTTCATATTTTATGCAGCGATGGCTGCCTACCTACAAGATGTGCGTATAGTGATGGAATTATTTTATCGTCCCAAAGTATCTTCATTTTATGGTTAAATCAATATTGCTTTAAAGTTTTCGAATCTTGAAATTTGCATATTTATTTCTCCGCAGAAAACAAAAAATTAAGAATTCGCTTTATTTATCTGATATCGATCATTTTGTAGCAACACAATCATACAGTTTTGTTTCATACATATTGGTATATATGCAGATATGCATTGTCGACGAATTCGCAGCTACCGTGAAAAATGGGGTTTATTTAACGTTATTTAAAAGAAAACAAAAAGCACTTAATTTAAGTAAATCCTTAAGCCTAGCTATGTAACAAAAACTGACATAATAGAACAAAGATTTGTTTATATATACGTAAATTCAGGAAACGAAAAGAAATTTTTTCGTCCGTCGCCTTCACACCTTTAGCTTGGACATCGCGAGAAGTGGCAATTGGCAAAACTTGGAGACTATGTTTGCTACAACATACATACGTTTATGGGTTATCCTTTTCTGTAAAGGTGTTTTGAAACAAAAATGCGTTTTTGCTAATTTGGTGATTCAAGGTCCAACAGCTGTTTGGAACAAGGTACTTGAATATTATCCAAACGTGTCGTTAACAAAATTTGAGATGCGCAATCTCTGCGTTACAGAGCAGTGATGTTAGGCGACCACTAATCAAAACACACTAGCTTAATTAATCCTTTTATTGTTATAAAGTGACAAATTTTTCACAGCGTACATTCCACTGCAATGCACCAAAACCAAGTTTGTTATGCTGCGGACATTGGTATTGGCTTGCTTTGCGAGGTTCCTTAAGCAATGGAGCAACAACAGCGTTGTGGCAAGCGTACGAGGCTCGGACCAAAACGATACACGTGCAATCCACACTACGTCAAAAGTTTGCTCAAGACTACCGGAAATATATTAGTTTAAGGAGGAAGGGTTAAGGCCTTTAGGGGCTATGCATCCATTGAAAATTCAATGTTTCCCAGAAAATACGGTATCAGTATAGGCGGAGACGCAAAATATTTGTTGCTTCAAAGTTGACCCCATTCTTGGAAGACAAAGCGACCAATACTTGATAACTAGAGTATAGAAAAGAAAACTGAGGTGTAGCCTTTTTGTTAGCAGGGGTCCAGCAGTGGGATGTAATCATAATTGTATTTTCAAGTTTCAACAGCATCCATGCATGACACGTGTATTGTGTGAACAATTTTTACTGAAAAACCCCTATCATAGCAATGTAATATTTTATATAAAGGAAATTTTAAAAGCCCTACCATAGCCCGAAAGCCGTACGATTTTCGTATAGGAAAGTAAAATTGGATATTATTGAATGCATTTCTCAAGCATAAATTTTGCAGTATAAAAATTTAGCCCGAGTTCACACTAGATTGACGTCTTACATTTTTTTGGATGACAAAGTAAATACATTGCGATAGCCTTTACCGAAATAGCATTTTTTACAATTATTTCTACATATCTTTATTGAATATTAAGTGTTATGCTAAAAGCAATTTATGCACCATTAAATGTGTTTTTTACGAATCCTAACTCTGAACGCATTGGTAAAACTATCTGTGATTGAGCTTTAGCCCATAATCACATTCCGGCGCGTTATATTGCTGGGTAAATATTATGATCTACTGTTTGCTATATTAAATAAATCTACGTTTTGTTATTACAACTGCAAGGATTAAGCCTTATATTTTTGAAAAGAGAACTTTTGGATCACTTTTTAGAGCTTAGTTTTAGTGTAAAAAGCAAAATGTTTTGATGGTTTAGTAGATTCAGGATGGCATATCCAGCACATAGCTTACGCTCCTCAGCTTGAATGACGTATTTTGCATCTTCTAGAATGCTAAGGCCTGGGCGGCGAGAAATTCCAGCGTCTGGGTTTAACTTCTTTTATATAAACCTAATATGGTCCATATTGAGAACAGATGGGAGGGGCGTTACTTGTTTATATCTTCAGTAATGAAATATTGGAATATTTAGAAGTCAATAATCATATGGTGCTGTCTACTGTCGCTAACAATCAGTTTCGCACGACAGCTTTTAGGGCCGCAACGCCATATTAACATTAGAAACAACATTTGTCTTTCGACTTAGAATGCTGCTTCCATGTTTTTCCAGCAGTAGTTAAATCATTAGGCTTACTATATCGAATATGGCGAAGCCAGCATATAGCCTCTATACATGCACATGCGAGCAGAGAGGATTGCCCCTTGAGACTGCATATCACCGCCTGGAGCCGTTGCTGATTCTCGTAGGAAGCTGCCTGATTCCCATGATGCTCCGGCACAAGCACCACACGTGCCAAAAGCGCGCGGAAGATTCTGAGTACAAAAAGATTTCGAAAATTCATCTCTCCGTTGCGCCCCCCGCTCGTGCGGCTGATCCCCCTGGACAGAACGAAGGCTACCCACCCCCGAAGCACCAATCGGAACTTTGGAATTGGACATAGCGTATGTATGTATTATAGATACGCTTGACTAGTTGGTTTGTTCTCGAGCAAAGATCCTAGTTCAATGCTAACAAATGCTCTTGAACTGTTATTGGCTGAGTCTTAATTTTTTGAATCCAGTTTCTTATTTTGTTTGGTAACAAAAGTTGATATATACTATATAAAGATATTACAAAACAGTATGATTGGAGGGTTATATTTATGGTCGCTCATAAAGGTCACGGCCATTGTAACTATCAAGGGCGAATTAATGCCTGAAATTAGGTTTGAAATATTTTTTCAGGTTGCAAAAGTGATAAGTCGTACTAAACTCGCGCTTTGACAACACCACGAAAAAGAACTATATACATGTAATAGATTTTCTGGAAGCTGTGATATTGCAAGATTAAAAGCGTTAAATTTACTATTGGCCATTTTAACAGCAGTTGTTTGAGAGAAAGGCAATGAATTGCGATCAGTGTACTCTTAGGTAGGCCGTGTTTTGTGCGCTTATATGACGTAGGTTGCGATAGTTACAAAACCTTGAAACACAGAATTCTGAATAGAACCGTAATATTCAAGGTGTGTACGAAATTCCAGATGTTATTCTTATACCGAAACTTTCATTTTTTGGGGACCGTGTGTTAATATGCTTATTCATATCAAGTAGCCATGCCGCCAAGTATATACTTTCATTTAACCAAGGTTTAGCTGCCAATGTAAACTGGTAAATTTTTGGGTATGATAACGGTTGAAGTTCTTTAATATAGTTATGCCGGCTACGAGTGTTTAAAATATTGTAAATTTAAACTCATTTTTGTTCAAACAGGAATTTTGGCTATTTTGCTCACGTATCAGTATCTGAAACGAATGTGAATCATACAAAAAATTGTGATCTATGTAATGCACATTTCCGCCAGTCAAGGTGCCCGTATTGTCGGACTTAACTTTTAAAAACATGCAATAACTTGTCGATCACCACCAATATAATGCTCCCCGTTCTTGCATTTCACCCTGCATCATCATTTTGTTCTTTTGCCTGTTTTTGCATTGCTCTGTTATATCCTCTCTTGCAGAATCGTGAAACGTCATACAAAAAAATTTGTATAAATATAAATGCTGAATTCAGCTGCTCCTTTGAGAACGTTCGTAGTAGTCTCATCTTGTATCTGTTGTGTTGCCGCTAATGAAGCCATTTGATTAATGATGCTTTGTGCGTCAGCTGGGTCACTACCTCTTCAGAAAATATTTTAATGACGATTTTAGCCTTGAATCCATGTCATATCGTTGTGTCGTCGGTATCGTTTCTTTTGGTATTGATGTTGGTTTCGCTGTATGGAAGGCTTGAGGATAGGGTAGGTCCTCTGCGAAAACGTTGACTCAGGTTTGACTAAGTCCGTCCTTTTGCAACCCCAAGCTTGTGTTAAACTGGCTAAATTTGAGCCAAAATTAAAGCTTAGGGTTAAAAATGACCAACTGTTTTTAACGTTTTCACAATGTAACAAGCAACGAGGTTATCACAGATGGTTGTGGTGGAATGTCAGGACTGTGATTGTTGCAATTGCCTTGGTTATTTATGCCATCTGCCTCTATTATTAGCGTCAATACAACAAATGGCCAGTTTCTCACATCTTCGTGAAAACTTGACATATAACATCTGGGCGCAAAACTTGACATATATACTTTATGTGAAATATTATTACCTATCTATATCCAGCGAAAATGCAAAAATTTGTTATTGTGATCCAAGACCGCTTACGGTTAAGCTTCAACTAAAGGCTTGGGCATCGCCATAGGCTTGGAGGATAAGCTTATACGAAAAGGGGAAAACAATGCATGATCATTACAGGCTGATATAGCAGTATTCTAGATCGCCAGCTTAAACTATATCGATTAGTCCTACAATGACGGCAGGCAGGTATTTCATAAATTGGCTGAACTTAATTGAACGTTTTGACGCAAAAGTTTTTCGACACAAAAACTACCTCTTTAGAGAAACCGTTCTCGAAAATTAAAAATCTGGCTGACTTAAAAGTTTACACCCGCAATACCTATACATTTTTCTTTAACTATGTGAAATTTTGAAGTATTCGGGGCATTTTTTAAAATATAATGGGGTCAGTTGCATGAAAGCCCCAAATTGTAATACTGGGACGCAGCTGCATGGGGCAACTTCCTGACACCATGCGCATACGACCCCGGCTACCGTAACCTCAAGGGCGGACCGTGAATGCTAAAAATTTTAACCCCATTCTTGGTCAGACCTAAGAAGCTACGGAGCTTAGCAGACCGCAGGCGCGCTTCACGGGGTGTGTTCGGACCTCGCCCGATTGGTTGCGCAGTTGTCTAGTTTCTGGTATAATTTCTGAGGTCCCCCAGGGAGGCTAGCACCGACACCTGCTCACAGGTCATGGAGCTTAGCCGTTATTCCCTATCTTACACTCATCGGAAGTTGTTTAGTTCAATTTAGGGGTGTTAAAAGATGAAAATTGAAGCTCAAGCTGTTTTGCCTAGTTAAGATCCCGATATGCTTCGTGCTAGAGCATTTTAGCCCATGTGGCCCCACAGGGTTCCTACAAGCCCTGAGAGTTTAATGTTAGAAGATCAACGGCGTGACCTGCTTTCTAAATGAATTCTGGGGACTAGTGGTTGCGCTGGTGTAACATTTGTCTAGTTGAAGCAAAGTGTGTGGGAAAGTCCCTACTGAATTTTCGAGCTAGCGGGGCTTGCAGGTTGAATTTGTTTGACGACTCCTAAAACTTTTATTCCCCGGTTCAAATGATCAAACAAAAATGGCAGAAGGCCATGCACGTCAGTGCTTGGGTCATTTTCGCCCACAAGCCGTGGCGGGCAGTGCCTGCTCGTACGAGCGGACAAACCAGCAGTTTCCTATCGTCTCGGTATAAATTAAGATCGTACCCGGTGCCTATTATATAAAGTTAATTTACATGATCAAAGTTTATCGTCGGGACGAGTGTTTCCTATCGGCGATCAAGACGGACTAAGTGAGTCAAGTCCGGGGAGCTTAGTAGCAACTCGCGGCTGTCGCGTCAGTTCAATAAACTATGGGGTATAAGGTGTTAAAAGGAGAACAGGAGCGGAGCGTCCAGATATCCGCAGGTTCGCGGACTAGGGCGGTTATCCCTGCTTCGCCTCAATGTTAGCGACTCGTCAGCTATGGGGCGCAGTAAGCAGGGACCCTAGAGTGCTTCGGAAAATACTCCTTAAAGCGTGTCACCTTAAACGACTATCCTTTACGCGCGGTGACGGACATTAGACGGGGGAAGGAAAAAAACGGCGACAGGGCTTGACTAAGCGAGCTCTACTCTGGCAACATTAAAACATGATCTGGCTGGTACTTAAGAAAATACCGACAATATGACACTTCTGGGGGTGTGGACTAACTTATCCTAACAATTCGCCCGCTGTAACGTCTACACGTTGATTGAATTTGTCGCCTGGGGTAACTGTGCCTATCAAACATTACGACTGACCGATAGGAGAAGAGGGGTGAAATAATTCATCAGATCCTGGACGAGGGGGTTGGTCGTAGCGTGGAATTAGCTCGATGCGATCTCCTAGGTAATTTCTCGGCCGCCTCCAGGGGTGAGCCAGGTTATTTAAATTTATGTCGATTCCGCATCCTATTTCATAGGAGGCATGGTGGGCAAGACACACAGACCGTATACGCACTGCCGATCGGTTACCCGATCTCATTTCTTAACCTTAGGGTCATTTTGAACAACGGGGGCAGAGGGCGGTCGGCTCTCGACGCGTCTGCGTCTTTTATTTTCTTGCTGGTTGTTTTCTCTTTTCCTCTCCCTATCATCTATCTCGTCGTCCTAGTACACTGCAGTATTGCAGTGTCTCAACTACACTGTTGTGCAGTTGAGTTATCATCGACTTTAATAGTCGATGTTCCTATATTCCTATGGCTGAATGGTTAAGACATGTGATTCTGCATGGGGCCAAGATGGCCCAAGCGAGGAGGTGGGTTTTCTTTATTGTCAGTTGTGATTTAAGTATTTTATTTTGAAGACGGGAATACGATGAGTGTCTCCCGCATAAGGTACCGACAGAAAAGAATCCATGCTGGGGCATGCGGTCGCTTTCTTTCAGCAAACTGTTGTTTCTGGACGTTAGCACTGACGGAAGACCATGTAGTTTTATTACGGTGAACACTCGTAAGTTTGATCGTTTTAGTGGTATATTTCACAGTGCACCAAAATGCGATTTCAATATCAAACTGTCGCATACGCGGCATTAACTGGGGCGAACGGAATTTTGGGACCGCTAGGGATTTTGCCCTATGAGCCGATTATTGGGTTATTTTGGGGACGGGGGAACCGCCAAGCATTTTTCGGTCAGTCGTCCTGGTGGAATTCGTGCTTAATTGAGATGCCTACCATATTTGCCTAAAACTGGCGCAATTGTCCTGCAAATTTTTATTAATCTGTGTGCACCTAAACGCTATAAAATCAGAGCCAAATAATATAACCAAGACAATCCATTGCCAACGTTCCTTGTGGCCAGCAAACACCTTAAGCTCAAGCTAAGATGCTTAGAATCTGCTCAATCTTTTGTATTCCCAAATGTTCTTAACTCATTCGGATAAATGAAAATTTAAGGGCTCCCTAAAGCCCAACGGAGGCTAGTCCTCCGTGCTTAACCTGCGCTTCTGTTCAAGCCCAAACACGGCGTGAGCGTTGAACGATCCAATAAGCTGTAAATTTGTAAACCATGAACGCAAAAGTAAAACAATTCGCTACTGGTTCAGCTTCTAAGCGTTGGAAAGTTTTACCATGGTCTGCTCAGCAAAATTCGATGATCCTACCTCAAGAACTGCGAGTCATGTAAAGCGTGGACGACTAGATCGTCCGTTTTGAGTTGTCCTACCTAAGACCACGGGAAATCAGAAAGACTTAGGCTATTTGTCCTATGCTCTACAGCTAGCAAGTCGGCACGGGAGGCGGGACGTTTAGCGATCAATACTATGCTACATCACAGGGGATGGGCTGTGCTGCTGTCAAAAAATTTTTTCGACGAATGGTCTGTCACTGTTACGTCCGAGGAAACTAAACCCCCATGCACTCGGTTCTCCTGACTTACAATAGTCGATCCGGGACAGCAATCGCTAGTCCCCATCGGCGAGGCCGAAGTGGGCCAAGCGGGTGCTCCGATCGTCGAATTCGATTGTAAACGCCAAACGGGAAAAAACACCAGAAAGCGTAAAACGAATAATTAAACGTAACAGAAATGAGTCGGAGCCGGTCAGTAAAGTCGACCGAACTACGCGCTGCCGAAGTGAAACTGATTCGAATTCTTCGAGCGTCATCTCCAACCTCGAAGATTTTATCGTGTCTTTTTCTCCAGCTTCCAATCAGGGGCGACTTTATTCGGGTCGTGTTTTTCTGAATTTGTCTTGGGGCCAATCAGAAAATTTAGAGTTTTCCGAAAGTGGACATTACCGTAAACCACTGACCTCGTTTAGGGAGAGTCGGCTTTAATTGATTTTGCCGACATCAACTTGAACCCTCCGAGTAATCGGAGGTCACCCATCTGCGATCTTAACCCCGAATTCCAAGTCTTATAGCTTCGATTTCCAGCAATTAGCGCCGGATGTGCTTTGAAATTGAGTCCAACGCCCACGTCTTTAAGACAACATCCGGTCCCATAGTGACTTTCGGGTCACATAACTTCCAGCTATTTCCTCAGTTCAAATTTGTTTGCTCTTTTAAATCGCTTAATCAGCCTCTTGTCTTCCCACGCAAGGACCAGCGATCGAATGTCCCAGTGACTCTGTACTTCGTCGTCGGCCCCATCTGCTGTGTCGCCTTTGACATCTCGACTTGCCGCCCAACTAATTAAGCTAATTGCGGCTTGGAAGACGACCCTTTTTTATGAGGACGCCTCAGAACATCGAACAAAATCGCATCTCTCTTGTGATTTCTACCTAAGCAAGCCTGCTTTCACCCGTCCCAGGGGGGAACGATGACGGCAAGGCGCCCGACTGAGGGCGGGAGGTGCGGTCTCCTCCCAGGTACCTCTTAACAAGCCGGGACCCCACAAACCCACGGGCGGGCCCTAAACACACCCCCGTCCTTTCCGAACGTCCATGTCCAGTCCGTCCGTAAAACTAATAATTTTAGCAAGTCTTAGTACGTGGTGTCCTCGTCCGTCCGTTTTTTCATGTCCTTATATACGTACATACATATATATCTACATATGTATATATATATATATATATATATATATATATATATATATATATATATGTGTGTGTGTGTATGTATATGTATATACACATATACTACACCCAATACACACGAGACACAGAATCGGCTCGAGCGACAGAGAGGTCACTCGAGTACACACACAACACACAGCACAACAACAACAACAAAAGCAACCGACCAAAGTAGTCGGTTAGAGAAAGCGAAGCAGAGAGGACGAAAGGATAACGAGGACACGAAGAGGCAGAGAAGGGGCACGGGAGGGAAAGCGGGACAAGGGGAATCCCGGGGGGTTTTCGAGTGGCTGCGGTGAGATTCGGTCCCAGGATGAAAAATGGGGCCAATTGATGCCAAACACGAGGGGGGAGGACGTAATAGCGGGTCGGGCCACTGTAACCTTCAGGGGCGGAAGTGAAATGCTTACCATGCCGTTCTCGATATGCTAAGCCTAAGCCTTAGTCTTAGCCTAAGGTAAGATCCCTATATGATCCATGTACTAAGCCTAAGCCTAAGTCGGGGGGCTGCTGCCCCCGAACCCCCGCTCTAAGCTGTCCAATTTTCTAACGTTATAACGTCCGACCCCTAAAGGTGACATGCGCCGCGGGTCGGAACCCCCTATGGGTTCCGATGTATATAAGTATGGGGAGCTTTAGCGGGCTCCCCTGCGTTAACGGTTGGGCGGAGCAACGCCTGCCGGGTATCATCGGACTCGCCGTCGGGAGGCGGTTCGAATGAGGGGTGACGCCCTGGCCCGAACGGCAGGGGTAAAAATGGTGCTAAAATCACAACGATTAGAGAGAGTGGCGGCGAAGGTAGGGCCGCTTTCGTCGGCCGTCCGCGTTAACGGGGCGGCGGGCGGAGACCCGCCGGGTATTTTTGGATATGTCTCGACGAGACGAACACAATGAGGGGCGGTTCGCCCATTTTGGAGTAAAGAGGAAAATCTCGGATTATCTGTGCCCACTAGTGGTTGGCGGCAGAAACTGAGGGCATCTTTAGATGTCTACAGCGGGTCAGCGGGGATTCGGACAGGGGTCCGGCGCATGTCGACGGATTTGCAGAGTCACGATGAACAAAACGAGGGGTCGCAAGCACCGGCTCAGGAACGTGGTGGGACAACGAGAATGTAGAAGGGTGGGGCCTGCATCAGTCGCATGTTACAACGGGATAATAGGAAAAAGGGGCGGTTTTACCTGAAATATGCACAAGGGAGCGTTCGCGGTTTTGAGTGAAGGCACAGAGGGCCTTGTAATCGTAGTCAGCCGGCTAAGAGGTACATACACACATATATATAGTATGTTATAAGTATATGGAAAGTAATAGTCCTGTTTTTATCTTGACAACCCAACTTGGCCTGAGTAGCGATTATCTTTGTACTTTATGGGCGATGTTCTGGCACTGTGCGGGGCGATTTGATTTCAACAATAGTCCCCACAAAGCTCTACCGACGTGCTCCGGTTATTTTCCCGGACCACGGTACGCTAGGCGGTTACGGGCCGTCAAATTAACCCGACTTCCGTCGTCCTTTGTGATCTCGAAAGCTACCGTACGTGTAGTTCAGCTCTTTGCGACTTGTTGTTTTCCGTGACCATTGCTTATTACACAGCTAAAACCAGGTAAACTTAATATTTTTAATTTCTATCTTAACAAACTTGTTGATTTGAGCGTGCAGCCAGGGGCCTCCTATTCCCGGACGGTCCTAACCGTCACAGTTTTAACGTATGGTGACAACTGGTTGGGGTTCTGCGTGATTAACTTTTCCATCGGTACGGGGCTCCATGTCCAACTTCACAAATCGGTTGAAACGGTCTGATTGTCCGAATCGTAACACTCGTCCCAGTAACCAGATAAGAACTCGATAAGTAAAGGCAAAAATGTAAGCAACTCATAGCATCAAAACCGGATCGAATTATAGCATACGAACGGGTAAAATTATAACCAAAAACGGATCATAATATAGCATACAAATGGTTCAAATAATAGCATACGACGGATCAAATTATAACCACAAACGGATCAAAATTACAGCATACAAACGGTTCAAATCATAGCGTACAACGGATCAAATTATAGCATACAAACGGACCAAATTATAGCATACAACGGATCAAATTATAGCCTGTGCCATCATATAATAGAAGCAAATGAACTTACGGTCGGTGATAAAGCGGAGAAAAAAGGGTGGCATATTTACGTGAACAATTTCTTCCAACTGGCCCACGGCACCAGGGCCTTCCTATTCCCCCGAATGAGTTTCTTGGTGTTCCTGAATAATTTTGACACCAAAATAGAGGAAAATGCGCGTAACGGGCCGGAACGGTCCTGTTACAAAATGTGATCCATATTAGAGCCCTGATCCTAATGTGGATCACACTGCTACCAAAGTGGACCGGAAGGATCCTATTCAGAATCACATGTTGGCATCCCCGGCATGACCCATAAGAACAACAAAATATATATAATGATAAATATCTCAATGTAAGCAAATATATATGAATTTTTCAATCAAATGAAGCGAAATATGTGTTTGTAACGCTGGTGTAAAATATTATCGCCGGAGTTCATATTTTCTACATGCATCTTTGGCAAAAGAAGAGAGACGCCTTCACACTCTTCGTGCTATCTGTTGTTACAGTCCGAGCATTGAATCCATAAACCAAATACCCGAGCGCGCGATATGTTTTGATCATTGTGTAAGCTTAAGTTATTCCGTTCCTTAAATCTCTGTCACCACTTTTTGCCAGCCGATTCACCGCTGAAGACGTTAGCTATGTTATTATACTGGCAATACTTAAAAGCCAAGTCGATATAGCGGACTTTATTAGAGGGTGTCCACTCGCTAAGCTCAAGCATACAACATCCTTAAGCTCTTGAACTAGTGCGTTAGACATAGTATGTTTGCGGCCAATGACCTTTTCTTGTCGTGCTGTACCCACGTAACGTCGTCGAAGACTGTTATGCGGCATATTATAGGAGCTGGCATGTTCTTGAAAACCGTGATGACCTTAAACAAAATTAGCTGACATAAATCTGATGATAGGTAAAAGGAGGCAGGGAATCAGTAAGCCAGGATTGTAGGAGCGTGCACCTTACACTAAATCACTGTAAGGCATAAATGTGCTAACAAATCAACCAGTGTGTGACCAAAATTTTCCACTAACACTCTTTATTTAAGCTAAGATAGTTCTCAGCTCAAAATAGTTTGCATACGCCGCTTTCATCCGTACATTCCGAAGTTCGATCCCTGGTGCGGCTTTAGTTTGTCAAAAATTGCTAGATACACAAATTTTCTGTTGCTAAAGAATTAAAGTCCATATTCCAGCGAATGCAAATAATAATTCATCATTACCAAAACAAATAAATGGTTTTTTACCAATCAATAAGGGGTTTATATAACCAAAACTCCAAAAATTAGTTTTAGTAGTAAAGAGCATAAAGCCTGGACTTAGAACTTTGGTTCCAATTGAAGGGCACAACTAGAGGCCAAGACGTATCTAATGAAAAAGTTAATCCTACTTTATGCACCCGTTTATGAGTTATGCCAGTCACAAAAATTGGCAATTTTTCAAGAATTTCAACGCACAAAAAATACGGAAATTTGCAAGAATTCCGCCCAGCAAGGACAACAGAGTTTGGATGATTGCCAGTAATTTCTCAAACGGATGCGAGTTATAATAGCTACTAACAAAGAGCAAAAAGCAGTTGCATACAGTATGGCCGAAGCTAAAAGGTGTTTGGTCAAAAATTGTTACAACTAGTTTCGGCAGTGATATCAAAGATTCTTAAACAGCATTAAATGTTCAGCAGGTTTTCGAACAATTGTTAGTTAATTTTACTTTGATTTAGCTATTTTTGCAAACAGCTTGGCCGAAGATATAATGTGTTTGGTCAAAAATTCTTACGACTAGTTTCGGCAGTGATATCAAAGATTCTCAACCAGCATCAAATGTTCAGCAGGTTTTCGAACAATTGTTAGTTAATTTTGCTTTGACTTAGCTATTTCTGGCATTATACAGTAAATTTTGTACATTTCGACAGCGATATGATTACTGGTGGGCAGAGGCGTAGCACACTATTAACAAGTGAAAACCTCTAAGATCACTTTAGATTTCAGTCTTCTAAAAGGGCTGCCAAGAAAGTGGGAGGACTGCCCACTTTTTTACAAGTGCGTCTCGGTGTTGAACGATTTACAAGGGTTATGCGTGACTAAACTTAAAATGATCCGGTTGGCCATCCTATTTTTCCAAAGCCGATGTGGAATCGAAAACCATTGTTACGGAACAAACAGGGAATTTGGCAAGGTTTTTCGTTAACCAAAATTGGGCAAAGTGGAATCCAACTGCCAGAAATTACTAACTGTCTCGGTACAGAATTTTGGCGATTTATTATGAGTAGAAAACGGTTCACTGCTACTTAGAACATTGATTAATTTAGGACTCACTTTTATTCACCAACACGAACATGGTCAAAATTTTTAGTTTTCAGCACTCGCGAACACTGCCATCTCAAACGAAATTGAACAAATTTTTGTTCACAAATTTGTTACACTTTCTGTAAATGTTCAAGTATTCGAGAAAAACAATTTCCATCTTTTAAATTTTACCAAATTTGTACAATCATTAAATTTATTAACCTGGAATCATACTCGAATACGATATAGAAAAGAACTTGTTCGCGAATAATTTCACCCATAAAATGTTCATTAATAATTTATAGATTCGAACACAGCGCGAGAACAATTAGTAAGTAATTATCTCCAACGCAACTTCAATTTAAAAAGCAAATGCTCGCAAACATTTGATCCTTGATGATTTTAATCATACATGCTCATAGTGATGTCGCCTGCGTATTTCTCTATGACAAAATAATTTATACAAAATTAAATTTATTTCAGAACTACGTTTGTGTTCGCGAACAACATTTGCTTAAGAATATACGTTTGTGTTCGCAAACAAAATTTATTTTTTATACGTTTCCGTTCTCGAACATGTTTAAAAATTCTTGATTTCAAATATAGAACAGATTACGCGAGCGTGTATTTGGCAAATTTTCCGTGACATTCCGGTTTGACTGCGGGCACGAATTCTGAATCCGACCCCAGTAACACTAGTCGCTCCTCGTCTGGTAATCCCTGCAAAACAAGGGGCTCTACTGTTTCGCTGGTGTTATCTAATGCGAACAATTTCCTTGACATAATATCTAACAGCTGCTGTTTATATGTTCGTGTAGTCCTTTGACCCAATTTGTACTTAGGTTCTATCAAGTCTGTGTCTATGTTGCTAATCGCGGGACCTATACTAACTCGGCCGAAAGTTTGTACATTCCCCAGCAATTCGGGTGATTTCAATCCTTGTTCGATTACTTCCATTAGGTCAACCGGTGATTCGATTGAGTTGATTCCGATTTTACGGGCTTCTTCCACATTTACTTTACATGTTACAATTCCGGTTTTATTTTACTGCTCTTGGTTATCAATTGCATGTGCTTTTTCTAACTTTGGGCACTATTATCACAACTTTCGAGCTTTTACTGGTTACCACTGGTTCTTCCTTATCAGCATTATTCTTCGTTAGTAGACTCCACTTTATTATCATTGGTTTCTATGATTTCGCATATGCTAGCTCGATTGTCATGATTTGCTGTGCTTGCAATATTTTAGGCACTCGGTTCGACATTGTCTCCGTGTAGTCCGAAACCCTTTTCACTCTCGAGTTGAACAGCTTCCCCTCCCGGTTCTACACATGATTCAAACAAACCGGCTCCGACCTGATCGCAGTCGGCCACACACATTTTTACCTGCCGGGTGGATAGGTTGATTAACGACAAACAAACGCCACGATCCCTGACCTGATCAGATCTGGTGGCACCTACACTTACGGACCGAACTGTATTCGACTTAGGTCCTACATACAAATTATAATTTTGAACGGAGCTAGGGCAATCAGGAGAGCTCACTTCCCGACGCTTCCCTTCTCCTGGCCAGTGTCCTCTACGGTCTTCCCTGGCCTCTAAAGATACTAGGGTACACATACGCTTTCTAATTTTTAACGGAGGTAGGACAATCGGACTGACCCGTTTTCCGAAGGTCTTCATCACACCTGACCAGTGTCCTTTACGGTCTTTCCCGGTCGGTTGAAAAGCTACAGGGGCCTCACACGGCCGCCTAAATTGGTGGAAGTCAGTTTAGTTCCATTGGATGCATCCGCTAGGTTCCTTGGTTCTCGGTTCCATTCCATTAGGTTCGTTGGTACTCCATTTCTTCCGCTATGTTCCGCTAGATTAGGTTCTATTAGGTTCTCAGTATCCGCTAGTTCCACAAGTCCACTATTAGGTTCCTTTAGGTTCGACGCTTCATCCACAAGATCTTCTGGTTCCGCGCTTACAACAACCCTTGAATCAACAACTTCAGCAACATGGTTCATACAATTACACCATACTACACACATCCAATTTTAAATAAGGCTAGGACTTTCGTCTCCATCGCCCTCGACCATTAACTGGGCTTCAGGAAAATTCGTGGGTTCACCAGGTGTAACTGTGCCGGCGTTAGAGCCATTACCAGACACGCGACCCCTATTAATCGGCCAACAAGGTCCGAACGGCATCTCTCTAGGTTCCATTTCATTAGGTTCATTAGGTTCTCCATCCATTAGGTTCTTAGGTTCCACTTCGCCTTGTCCATTAGGTTTCATCCGATATGCAGCCGCCTGCGATGGGTTACACGTACCAGCGTTGGGGTCATTGCCAGACACGGATGCCCTATTAATCGGCCCCCGAAGTCCGAACAGCCATCTCCCATATTTCTCACTCGGCATATCAGGTACATTAGGTTCCTTTGGTTCCATTAAGTTCTCAACTCCTCCTCCCCTCTCAATCCTCTGCTCGTATCTCGGTACTCATCATCTCCTTTCGCTGACTTCCGATCATGGTATACTATACACATATATTGGTTGGCCAACCATTACACACAGAGTCTCGGCTCACACCCTGCGCGCCAGGGTTGGAAACGACAAAGCCGAGCGCCGTATGGGTTCAGTATTGCTTTGCATTTTACAATATCTGAATTCTCCGTATTCAAGTGTTTCTTCCTCATATGTCTGATCTGTTCCGTTGCCACGCCGCGACTCGATCGCTTGTGACCATTTCCATGGCGTGTCCCTACTTGTTTGCAATAAGTTTACTTGATATGAACCTGGTTCTGTTTCGTTTTCGTTTGGATATCCATGCCCACTCTCAAAATTGGGGTTATCATGTTCGTGTGTTATTTCATCTTCAGTGACCATCAAGTTAACTTGTGTCGAACGGGTACCTAAGCCAGCTCCTGCGCGTTTTCTAGCGTACACATCTCATGCCGCATGACATCTAAGCGGTGTGCTAGCTCAGGATCGGCTATTCTGGTCACTGACATTACGCCTGCATTACGACGATCAACTCGATCGTTGTTATTTATTGGTGCCTGCATAGCTCTATTGCGAGGCACTGCTCCCAATTGATTTGCATTATTCCAACCGTTACTGGGCGTGCGCGGACGAAACGGTGCTGCTTCTGCCGACAATGGTTGGGGTGGTCCGGAATGGCGCCGGTCGAATGTTGGGTTATTCCCGCTGTTCCGTTCGTTGTACCCGTTTGTACTACGTCCGCGAGATCTGTTATAATATTCGGTCTGACCGCCGTTTCCATACGTATTATATGTTGCAGGCTTGGGGCGATAATGTCCTTGCTGCCCATAGCCAGTGTATCCCCGTTGATTAGCTGGGTTGTTCCAATTGTTGCGCCGTGAATATCGTCCTCCGCCTCTAGGTCCAACTACCCGATACCGAGGGCGATTGCTGTACTGCGGTGGTGACCTAGCATATTCGCTAGCGATTGGTGGTGGTGAATTGTACACATAATTAGGCGCTGGTCGCGTGGCTAAGCGTGTATATTCGTTCTGCAGCGGATCGTACACATCCATTCGGAAATACGGACACTCTCTGGCGAAATGTTTTGTATAACCACATAGGAAACATTGATTTCCTACTGGCGTAGCTGGTGGTAATGCAGTAGCGCCTAGCGACGGTGTTCCGTTATTCTGCGTCGTTGCGTTTAGTTGGTGTTGCTCTGTGCGCTTATCTAGTAGATCGATAAGCCGAGGGTTAGTAGCATCGCTGCCGGCCGTAGTGCGCTTGTCCTCATCTAAAGCCTCGCGGATCTGATCCACTAGTTGGGTGTTTTCATTTCCTTGCGACATGCAATTTACTGTCTTAGACCGGCTGCTTTTGCGAACCGGTACTCCGATCATCTCCTTTTGGGACGCTACAATGGCGTCCTCCTTGTACTTAAGGTTATCCATCATATGTTTGAAAGATGGGTAAGTTTTCCCTATTACGCCAGATTTAGTTCTTTTCTCAGTCCTTGTCGCAGAAACTTTGGCAAGAGCGCGTCACGTTCTTTGCCTTCAACCTCCGGGAATGCTTTGTCCACTAGGTTTTGTAAGTCTAGTCCATACATAGTAACCGACCCCTGATCCCCCTGTATGCGAATGCGTAACGTGATTAGGGCGTCCTCATCTCGCTGCGAGCAGGAGTACACGAAACCCATGTTGTAGCAAAGGGCTTCGTACGTTTGTTTCTGGCAGTCTGGGAAACTCTCGTAAATTGTAAGCGCATCACCTTTTAATACAGTCGGGAAGCAAATAAGTTTCTGTTCTAATGTCTATCCATTCGCACCCGTCGGGTTGTCATAGGTAGCTAACCAGGCTTCGAAGTCCTGTCCGTCAGCTCCTGAAAACGGTGGAATGTCCCGTACTTGTATTATAGGCGTCGTAGTGGTTTCCCGCTGCGTGAGCTGCTGTAGGATTGCTACTAGTGGGTCTCCGTTTATGGTGGGAACCGGTCCATTTGTACTACCAGCCGTGGTGGCAGCGCCACTTCCTACATTCCGCTAATCGGCGTTCTTGTTGCGCTCGCTGGTACTGACATATTTGATTCGGACTTTATCTATAATTCCTATTTGTTGTAAGTTCTGGGGCTTCCGTGTTCCAAGCCTGACCAGGACACGGATGATAAATATATACAGCGAAGTATATAAGTGTTTACTTTAATAGCAGAATCGCTACTGTTTGGCATGCTTCGAGCTTGCTTTTATACTCGTGTACCTATTTCTTAAGTATGTATATGGCTATGTGAACTTTTCGTTTCGCCTATGCCAATTGTAGCACATTGACGACGTTCTATCATTAACTTAACGTGACAACTCTCTGGTCCTTAACCAAACCACACCGTCGCTGACTCGGCCTATTAGATAATATAGTGCAACTAGTCGGCTGTTAATTAAGTTTGGTCTGATTGAAATTTTAGTTCTCAGTGAGCAACCAATCCCAACTTGATCCATAAAAATTTACCCTACAAAGAAAACAAAAAGGAGAAGCTTAGGAGCGCACTTCAACACCAGTTGATTAGTCTACACCCTTCAGGATGTTCCAACTAAGTATAGTCGACAAAGCCTAGTTGCTCGGTGTAGCGGTACGTGCAGCAGGACTAATTACCTGTTACCAGATTCGACAACTTTTCAATTAACTCAAACGATTACCGAAAAATAGTGCGAAGATGTTTACGCATAACTTGTAACAAAGCAATTATACAAATTATACAAGCAACCAGACACTAAATTTCAAAATCATATACTGACTATCACTTAACCGTCCGTCGCCAAATCTTCGATCCACAACGCTTTATTCTCGCCGAATACAGTCGCCTTGGTCCGGTGGCACGCGACTTGTGTCGGTAACAGCTCTGTTCGTCGATGTACAAATTACTAGGGTTGGTTGACGAATGGACGCATCATCATATTCGATAACTATCACCGTCCCGAAGAAAAATAAAACGTCCTCGTCCTAGAGCCGAGACGATATATTACTGCGGTTGATGATGCCCAAGTTCGTTGTTACGCGGCAAAGTTAGTAGTTTCGATCTACTGCAATGTCGTACAACGGTCTGAACCAACCAGACTGTAGTTAGTTAATCCAAGTGACGATCGCTATTGGTCAAAGTTTTCGCCTGCAATGGCAAAATAGTCCGCACAACATACAATAGCAATATTAGTCTACAGACAAGCAGTGACCGTCGACAAATGATTTAAACAGTAAACTTAAGATAGGTTTAATACGATTTAGTAGTAAACCTGAAAATCCGGCTTTAAGTCATTCTAAAACAAACTCCGAGAGAGCCATAATTGACCAACGCAAACCGAGTGTCTTCTAAACGCAATAGATTGCTTTCATTCGTCTTCCAGTATAATTATCCAGCTGACCAGCACTTTATTCCAGATTCACGCGGTCCAAGAACGCTTGCCGCCTAGCGAAGTTATTTTCGTCTTTTGGTTGCCCTTGGCGTGGCACGGTTCAGAAACCGAAATTATATTATTTCACCCGAAAATACAGGCGTCGCGTCCACGGCACGCAATAATCCGGCCGTATCAATACTAACCAGAGAACCTCATACTGACGTGCAAAGCGCGAGTATAAATGATAAATACACCAATAATATGATATCGCCGGAACTTAATTAACTTGGTACAATAACAACCTGTTGACCTGATCCTATGCGAGAGGTCCCTGACCACCTAACAATTTTAGACCGTTTTCCCCCAAAATTTATTGACGCCTCACGGCGTGGCCCCCAATTTAATTATGTACTAGGGCCAGTTCTGGCCCTAAGGGATCCCAGCTGCACCACTATTTTCCTTGACATGGTGCCCGGACAACCCCGGCTTCCAAGACTCCCCGGTGAACTGCTGGTTGACCTAAGGGAATCACTTAGCTTAGCGAGCTGCCAGCGGGTTTGCCAGGGTTTTCGGCCTGGACCCTAAAGTGGCCCACATATCTAGTAGTATGGAGGTCCCCCTGAGGGAGCGTCAACCCCTAAGCCTGCTCACAGGTAATAAGGCTGACACGCCTTTCCCCAATTTTACTCAAAATCCGTAGCAACTAGGAGTTCCTCCGTCTCGAACCTGAGTGCATCAACCCGGGCCTGATGATGTTGTTAATTAGCCCAAGCGGGGTCTCCGTTTACGATGTGCTGCTTTGGGCAACACCTGGGGACTGGTCCCAGGGCCCTTATCTAGTGTGCGAAATTTTTCTTGCGGCGGAGGACAGAAGCTTTACCTAAAAGTCCCGCCGTTAACCCACCAGTCGGTGTTACAGACTGTCGTGTAGGTGGTGTTTACCAGATTCCCGAAATTTACCATTAGATTTAGTTAAGTTCCCGAATATAGTTTAGGGTCGACACTTGATGATAGAAGGCTAAAGTTGGCCTTTGATTTCTCGTTTTATTTTACAACTTTCCGCCGCCTAGTATTGGTAAAACGAATCGCTTAAGATGTATGTGACGCTCTAACACTTTAGTAACGTAACGCACAGTTATATATGCAAAGACGTATGTAGAACATTTATACCAACTTATGAATGCGCGGGTACCTTGCAGTGTACCCATAATATGGTTACTTGTGATGTGAACGGTATAAAGTCTACCCACTGTACGAGTATGAAACGCGCCTCGTCCCAAATTCCACTAGACCTACTCCAACATGTGAAATCATCGGTGTCCAAGCGTTCTCTCATCCTCCATATTTGCATGTTAAGTTCGCTTCACCACTGCTGGGGGCACCTGCGAACGGTCAACTTATATAGAGCATTGCCACTCTTAGCGCGATAGAAAACAGATTACGCCGGGCCAAAGCTGGAGAGCGGATAGCCCTATAGAAACGGGGATTTATAACAGCGTCGCCCCGGTTCAGGACGTCGTTGCCTACCTGCCTATGATTTCAAACTTATACTCTTAAAATAAAAATAGATTGTTCCGGTGAGGACTCTACCGTGTCTACACTGCATGGAGGTCCGCGCCCAATAATTTTGTTTAAGCTTGGGAAGACGCCTTAAATACAGAACTCCTCAGGGCAATGGCTCAACTAAGGGTGCGGTCTCGAATAACTGTGTTTCTACTTAGAGCAGATGGACACGTTGCAACTGACCCCAGTTTGCTCCGCATTCTGACGTATCGCCTCTCCAGGCATTTCCATTTCGCGTGTGGGTCCGCAGTCATTTGCAAGCACCGACCCGGCGCGATTGCTGCCGCGCCTCTCAACCGAAAATAGTTTGGCTTGAAAATGAAACAAACTGCGCAAGTTTACGTTTGAAACACTTCGGAAACCCCCATTTCGCCAAAACAGTGAAGAGCGGAGGAACATATCGGACGGGAGGTCGTGACACGTCACTCCCGCCGGAGCAGCCGCATCGACCCAATGATAGTTATTGATTGTTGAAAATCCTGACGGGGTGCTCTACCGTTTTTTCACGGCATGATACCCGCCTGGGTTTTGAAGTTAACGAGATAAATTCAATGAATAAAAACGAAAACACTCAGGGCATGAGCTCAAATTTCGTGGTTCGCGTTAGGGGTTCCGTTTCTTAAACTTCCTGTATGACCTTATTGTGTCCCCGCCTGCAAATGACCACGTTCGTCTTGACTTCTGCACTTCCATCTGCTCCTGGACTGACACGTCTTATGCTCAGATAACCTAGAATCACCCATGACCTACTAACCTACAATGCGTGTTGGCACGTTTTACTGACATAAAGACGGGTGAGTTAATTCCCAATTCAAAAGTATCGGTGGTTTTGAAGAGGATAGGGACACGAGCTTCCACAGTATGCTAACGTGCCCACTGGAGCTGCGGAGTCCCTATTAGTACAAATAAAAATCGACGAAATTCCTTGCTTTGCTTTGCAAACGAAACTGCGAAAGTGGCGACAACCGTCTTAACAGAAAACCGCCGACTATGCGGCCAACTCTCTCGAATGGTCCCGACGCTGCGTCGAGCCTTTTCTTTTTATACCAGTGTCCCTACCCCCTCTCTTTTCTTTGCCGCCTACCTCGGGCCTTTCTGTATTGTTCACGAACTTGTCCAGAATAATATTCCAAATTTCCAAAGTTAATATTATGATAGCAACTGTACAAAGTCAAACCATTGAGCGCGACACACACAAAAATATTGACACCGAGCGCTGGTCACTACAAAATAAATCGCCAATGCTGATGGCAATCGCTCGTATATAAACAACAGCAGCTGTCGGTCGGCAGGATGACAAAACTAAACAACTAGCAGGGCCATCAATAATACGACGCGCTGGCAAAACCTACGGAGGGGCACGAGCAGCAGAAAGGCTAAACCTCACGCTGGTCGGCGCGAGGTTTTATTTTTGTCAAAATATAACAGCGCCTCAAGCGCCGAAATGTGATAAGGAGGATCCGACATTTTTATGATTGCGAACTAAAGGAAAGTAGTAAGCGGCTGGGCGCGGGGTCAGACCCATGCCCTGGCTGGTCGCCTACTGATGAAACTAGAATTTTTTGCACAAGACAATTAGGTGGCCTGTCAGAGGCCGTTTTAAGTGCTAAATATAGAAAATTTTGGTGCCCCGAGAGGGTTATTGAGATCCAGCACGGGTAGGTGAGTTTTGGTGCACCCGGTTTTCGATGAGATGGTTAGTGTAAGATCCCATGGGTGTGTGGGGACCCAAAAATTGGGAGGTTTTGGTGAGTTTTATCGTGATTTGGAGCTTTGAAAATTGGTCGTTTAAACGCCTAGTTAGGGATCCATAAGTAATTACGAGTAATGGATAAGCTGACCCGAAGGCGGGATTTCGAGGCCTTAATGGACCCTATTGATAACGTGATAGCCCATGCTTGCGTTAATGATCAGCAAAATATAAATTTTCGTTTTTTAAAACACCCCCTTCAAACTGGGATCCCGTTGAGTTTAGTTGTGGTTCGTTCCATCTTTGCTTCTCCAGCTAACTTCTACTTCCTCATACAAATAAATTATACAACCGCTGCATGCCGGGATAGGTCCCTGATATTTGAGTTGCCACAAAAATTCCCAGATTTCAATTTGTTTAAGAGTTCTGCGCAATGCCTTGACCCATCCTGACATGCAACCCCAAATACCTTTTTATAATATACCAATTGTTATCCACAATATTATTATTATCATGTTACTTATTATGGATGCGCACTAGGATCTGCCTCAGGACACCGAGTCAATGAAACTGAAAAGATAATCGTTGAAATTTCACCCATTATCCCTGGCGCGAGTGCGCAGCCGCTGTTCCCACATATAACACAAATATTCAATGCATAATGACGATGCAGCTTCCTTCCATGGGGCCAACCGGATACCATAAATCAAGATCATGATTACTCCATTGTGGTGCGAAAATCACCCCATGCACCTCCGGCGGGTGGAGCGTGACGGTACAACAGATTATAATCACGATACAGCCTTATTTTATAACAACTATAAATGGTACACAATGTAACGCTCGAATGACGCTCCACCGGTATCCGATCGCCCATCCTGTTGAGTTTACCCCTTTTTTGACTCTAATTTAGATATTCTGTTAAAGTTCCCTGAAAATCTCGGGCTGTTACACAGGTAGTAAAAAAGGTTTAACATACAAGCTGTTGCTTGATGCATTTTTATAATTTTTTGTTCGATAATTTCATCGGCCATTCTTTGTTGTCGTGCAACAGCCTGCCGAGTGAGTGGACATAGCATCCCACTCTAACGATGGTAATAATGGTTAGGTGTATTAGTTTAACAACGGTGATAATATGGTTTAATTTAGTTTGAGAGCACGTATCCGATCCCGCGAGTATCAGAGCAAATTGGTGCTCGAATTGAGTGTTCTTGACAGCACATCGGTGCTTGTGTTATATTTGGTTGAGTCGCACGATGGTGCTCACCTTTAATACTTCAAGTGAGAGCACGCTAATGCTCCATGTCTGAACCTAGCCTCTTCTGGAAGTCAGTCTACAGTACGATAACGACCGTACAGTGCTGCTCCGATACTGCGTATACGTGAAACTTCGACTTTCATGTTTTCGGTTCCTATGTTAGTGTACACTGTAATAATAGGTTCTGATGTACTGCTGTCAACTTAGTACAGCCACCATCAACTTCCTAAACGAACAGGTAGTAATGTACGTACCTTACTCAACTTCGAAATTTTAAAACCCCCAACAAAGCCGGTGGGAAAGTTCCATAGTGTTGGTCGGGAAAAAGAATGGTAATTCGTTAACGCCTATTCGTTGTATTACAGAAAACAGAATGCCTGGACAAATATGGATGCTATCAGTTACTGAATATTAATAAACTGCTAGAAAAGTATAGGGAAGGGCAAATATTTTCAGTTTTATAGATTTGTTATCTGAATTCTGGCAAATCTCAATGGCTTTTCGAAATTCCGTTAAGAAGACAACATTTATAACATCTTTGGTAATTTTTACATCAACTTACGAAAATAACTTTTGGATTGCGTGAAGCAATAGCCATATTCCAAAATACCTTTAGGCAATTTTGCATGGGCTTTTAAAGTGAATATGTCTAATCTATATCAATGATATAGTTGTGTTCCTGCGAGACCTTCGAGGAAACATTTAAACCTACTTCTACAGGTATACAAAACAAACAAACCAATGCTACGGCGGCATTTTGTTCTCAAGCAGATGAAGGCAACAAACTGCAGCCTGGCGTATGGTAGTAGACTCACAAAGACCGAGCGAAACTACGCCGTTACTGAACCGGAAGCATTAGTCGTGGCAAATTTTATGAAATATTTCCGCAATTGGTATTCACGGCCAAAAGATAACAATAATAATGGTATTCATTCCGCTTTAAACGGCTACTAACTAATAAAAACGCTTCAGACCATTAAATAGTGTTTGGCTCTAAACTCTAACGGAATTTTAGGTCTGTGCAGATCATAGGGCAATAAAGAAGACGGGACATGTAGACCAGACAACCTACTGTGCTGTGAAATCTA
>JASANE010023240.1:0-46720 GCA_030248225.1 Trileptium ribeirensis
TGCCATTTTATTATTACAGAATATAACCTGTTAAGCGCTGATCTGATTTGGTTCGTACGCTCACACAGTATTATCGTTACAACCGTTAATATTGCAGCTGTACATCATTCTACCCTACAATTTCATTGCTGTTCGCATTAAAGTATTAGACCTATAAAGCTAAATTTAATCTGTGGGCATGCCATGTTTGACAATATCACGCCGGCACCAGCGATCGACCCTGGATTGTGCGAGTTGAAGTGAAATACGCAAACCACTAAGAGCCTCTATGAGCCGTTTTTCATCTCAGTTTTTTGGGACTCTCGCAAAGTGACCGAACCACAACAGTAAGCAAAATTGTAGGACGAACTGTGTTAACAACTACAGTTCACAATATTAGCTTTGCTCATATGTGAACAGTTGGCGATAAAAGGTGAAAGTATCTTGTAAGTAAAATTAATTAATACTACCAATCCAAGGGTCGCAGTGCAGCATTTAGTTATCAGCAATGTAGCTATAAATACATATACGCAAGCGAATGTTTGATTTTTGATACAACGTTTTAGCATTGTTAATTTGATCTACCAAGATAGCTACTAATTTTCACTATTTCGAACCAACAAAGTTTTTTATAAATTATGAAACAGTTTCAGTTTTCAAAATTTGGAAAAAAACTGATAATTTAAATTTTTTAAAATATAAGATCCATATTTATAAAAATTTGATATTTTAACGGTTTCTTAGTTTTGTACGTATATTTCGACAGAATATAAAATTTACGTAAAAATATTGGAATTGCTACATATTGGAATTGAATATAAAGAAACTAGTAACATATATTTTCTTTCCCGCAAAGATTCACAAATGTGTGACCGCGTCCATTGCGACTCGATGCGCGAACCGAGTTTGTCTTGCGTGTGCGTTTGCACGCGCGTTGTTCGTTCGATTTGTGAGGTTCGTTAAGGAACCGAGCAACAGCTCCTAAATAGCATAGTTGTTAGCGTAGAAGGCTCTCCCCAAAGCAATGCGAGTTCAGTCCGCCGCTGCGTCAAAATTTTTTTCAACATTCTACGCAATACACAAATATTCATACTGGAAAGGGTCAACTCGTTAACTGGCAAACAAGATGATTTACTCAAATGAAAAACAAGGTAACGTACCAATAATTTGTATAATATCATCAGGATCATAGGACAATTTACGAATGATATCCGAAATTGTTTTGAAGTTATTATTTTGTATTACGTTGTTGAATTTGGCTTTTTTGCGCTCAATATCAGCATCTTCGGCCGCCGTTAAACCTGGCAAATCTTTGTTCTTAAATAGGCGTTTGCCATGTACGTAAAACGACATTTTCGTTGGAGAATACAGAAATTCCCATGAATTAAACGACAAAAGATATTGAATTGTGTCGCTATCGAAGCCAGCATCTGTAAATTTATGTCGGCTGAGAAAATTGTTCGGGCATATTAGAATTTCTAAAAAAACTTTATTTTCGTAATAGAAAAACAACCACTGTGCGCAAAAATGTAGATATTACAAAATAATAAATACATTGATCTTGTTCCGATGGACGTTAGTTTACAATGCAGTAGCTGTAATCAACTAACAATAAATAATAGCAGCTACATATGTCCATTGCGTGTGTAGAATTTATGATTAGAGTTTTTATTAGGCAAGTAATAGTTGTAGCATAGGCAGCAGTGCGTTCAAAGATTTGTACGCACAGTTTGAACGAGTTACCGTGCGTACAAATCTCTGAACGCACTGTTATCCATGCTACAAATAACTTGTTATATATAGCTAACCGTGCATTCAGAGATTTGTATGCACGGCTTTAACTATATAAGCTATGTTACAAGCATTGTTATTTGTGAACAAGTACCTGAGTTAGATACATTCTGCTTCTTATCTAAATAGCGTAAAATGACACTTTAAAAATAAATTATGTTCAATGTGATTTTTTCATTAATAACGCTCCTTAGTAAATGATACTGTAATAAATTGAGGCCAATTGAGACAAATTTAGACGAAAGAGATATGGATATAGTAAAATTTCTGGTCGAGGATTCCAATGTCATCTGGCGGAAGCATGACCGCCATAAAGAAATGTATTATCCAAATAGCCTGCTTATGTCTTGGCAGCCAAACACCAGAATATGTTTGTTTAATCGAAAAGTGAAAATAAACTCATGTCAAAAACATAACTAGACAATGTTAAACGCTAATGAATACCATCATCCTAGAGTCGACATCAAACTTTTTTGGGAGTGCCAACAAATTGACTGAACACAAGACCGAAACAGTATAAAAAACTTGCACATTTATACAAAATAGCCTACACTTTAATCGACATAAATTTACTAAATTTCCGTCCAGTTAATTACATTTACAGGTTCAGACGCTGCAAATGCATTATGTACTTAAGGCTGTTTGCATATGTGTTGTATTTTGTTACATGGCTCGAAAGTACAACTTGTCCAACAGCTATGGGCCACTTTCAACTGTGTTGGGTCGCATCTGGTCTTACCACATGTTTAGCTAATAACCAAATATGACCCAAAATTTGTCAGAAAGGCTCTCTTTGAAACTGAAAAACCAAAATAATATTGGGATTTGGCAGAGACTGCAGGTCGTGCTATTTTAATAACGTCAAATGACTCAAGTTGTTTTTTGGGAGTTTCCGACAAAACTAAATTTGTACCCATGAAAACCTTCCGCATTTAATATTCATGAACCAAAATTACTGTATATTAAGTAATCTTTTGTGGCAATGGCACAGCGTCTTTTCGCTGTTAATTGGTAACACATGTAATGAATGATTAGGTGCCCAATGCCTGTCGGCTTATGGGAGTTAATAGTTCCGTAGGGGGATAAATCAGGGGGTGGAGAAAAAGTCTCTATATTCTCCACAATTGTTTCTCGTAATGTCGCCCATTTTCTGCAATTTTTCCTTAAACCTTTGCAATTTGGCTCGTAACTGCTAAAATTTTCCGACCACTTATAGAGCGGGAAATTGAGGAGTGCGGAACTTCAGGGGAGAAAAAAAGCTTAGTATTTTCATTCAGTAGGAGGATAATTCGCTAAACCCCATCCCATGGACACCTACGTATTGGTATTTTCATGAAATGTATCTTGTGTTTCAATAGTGCAGTGTCCATATGTTCGTGAGCGTAACACACATATCTTTTAGGTTGACCTTGATCGGCGTGCTGTCACTTTGGTTTTTATATCTGTAGCTATATGGTTTTCACTTCGCATAGACGGCTGTTGTGAAACCTATTATCCGTGCGGGGTTGTATTCGAGGTGTACTAAGTTTTTATGTGTTGTATTTTTAATGCCTTGGTTTGACAGGGTAAATGCACGCTTTTTGTCTCCGCAGAAATTTATATTGTGACAGAATTCAGCCTTACGTGCACACATCTTAAGGAGAACATATCATAATCTGGCAAATTTTTAATACACGGTGAAAACACATTTTGAGTAAAATGATGAACAAACTTTTGTTACCACAGTTAACGGAGTGCGACCGAACAGCAGGATAGGTACAAATATATATGTATATTGCAAACAAAGCAAAGATAATGTAAAGCCTTAGACTGTTATAACTTTAACTTTACATTGTGGATCATCTTGGATACACAGTTCGTCAAGGGGATAGAATTCATTTAAACGCGTCCTAAATAAAATATCTAAAATGTTTAAGATAATAACACACTTAAATGGCTCCTATAAAAATGTTTTGTTCAGATATACACGAATACATAGCTTATGTGGCTTTTATTGTATCCAAGCCAATGACGTTCATGTTCTAAAGTTCGAAAAAATTCATTAAAGTTTTATTATGTCCTAAACACATTTTTTCTCAACATCAGCCAATATCACATTCGTTCGTTGATAAAGTGAGCAAATACATGGCAATAAAATATATTCATTTGTCTTATGCGTGAGTCCACTTTAGGTGCCTACACCAAAATCACAAATTGATTCGCGGAGAAATATGCGTTCCCATTTTTCGCATTGGTATTCACATCTTTGTGAACGGGAACGTGGGCTCTGCCATGTACGGATGTAATTTGTCTTCGCGCACATTTGTCCATTTCGCACGTTTTTCTGAGTTCATTAAATGATATCCTGAATCACACAGCAATGTTCGCGGCCTATTTGTGTATTATAGCATACGCAAAAAACTCGATTACTAATCGTGCTTTAACTTGTACGCAATCGGTACGCGTACGCGAAATCGCAAAACAGTAGCCTCGGACAGCGCCTACGCGATATTGCATCGCAAATCATGTACTCGTACAAAAGGGAAAATCTCGGTTTGTTTGTGTTCATCGCTTTTACGATCGTGAACTGAGTTGGCAAAAAACAACCCAGGTGCACGCACCTAAAGTGGACTCGTGCATTAAAACATTCTACTTTAATTCACAGAAATAGATTTGGTTTCATGACTAATTACTTCATAGGTGACCCAGCTTTCCAATGTCTTATATCGTGCCATGTTGTAAGCTAAAAGCTTAATTTTGCCATTGGGTTTTTAATGTTTTAGAAGGCAAAGATGCTCTGCCAACTTGCGTTACAGTATGGCTTTTGTAGTACAATGGGATGGGCTACGAGGCAACAAGAGATCAATGTTAATTTTTCAATGTTAACCATAAATGAAATGGAGATGCCGCTGTTTGCAATATCTCAGTTCTTTAATGATTGCAGCTAAATCATAGTTATTCTAAATTTGTGTCATAACTTCTGTAATCATTTCCATTACTAGCACTATCAAATTTATCAATTACAGCAAGTACAAACTTAAGCGTGCTGTGTTGTTGAGTAATTTGGTATTGGTAATGTTACGCTGGCAGTATGTTACAATTATTTCTGTTTTAAATGTAGGAATTTTAAAAACAAACATGCTACATATATATTTTCAGAATTAGCATAGCAATTATTTAGTAAAAAAGTTAGAAGTCGACATGGCACAATCTAAATTAAGAATAATATATGATTAAAATGTTATGCAAAGTTTACATTTTTAATCATTATTATTCTAAATAAATATCATAACAGCGCTTATTAAGTGCCATACCGCCCTAATTACTAAATTACATTTACGCACTGCAAAAATGCTTTGATATTTTAGATTAAAGATTTGCACAATAATGTTCAATAAGTAATTACATTTTGAAACAATGCTTTAGTTTCACATTAAGACTATAACAATCTATTAAATTATACGGATCCTTATTTCGTATAACCTAATTAAAATCACATAATTTATATTTAATTTGTTACCATTGTGCAATGTTTATGAAAGTATTAATTTAAAATGCAGAATTTAATGTAATTACCTGGCATTTCTTCGGGTTCATGAATCACTATTTTCACAGCGATGTGCTGCTTTGCATACTGATAGCAATTACTGATGCAGTGTGCCGTCATAGCTACCAACGACAAACCAACTGCTACTTTCAAAAGCTTAAAATTGAACCGCAGCAAATTATATAACCCAAAACATTGTACCATGTTGAGATGTTTTCCGGCTTGTAGGTTGAATAATCTTGATAAGTATTTACTAACAGCGCAAATTATAAATAAGCTGGGCTCACATACCTAGATATGCATATAATAGCTTTAAAATGCAACTAAACGCCGGCACATAAAGGAAGATACGCAAATTACGATAGTTTGACTATAATTTAGACTATAGCTCTGCTAAACATAGATCAGTTACAAGATTATTTACGCTTAGAATATGTCATAACTGGTTTCGTTACTGATTTTCACTACAATGCCAGGTAATAATTAACCGGATAGAAATTATATTGGATCAAGTACAATACAGTATATTAACAGGTTTAAATTTTGCTTGCATTTATGATGACCAAGCAGTAATTATGAATATTGTTTTTTGCTGTATGCGTCTATTTTAACATTTTTGTGCATACATTAGGCTAGCAGTTTTGGAATTTTAGCGATTGATTCATCTCACAAATATATAGTCAATGATGTATGGGCAATTTCCCAATGTTAAACAACACTGAGCTAAACATACACTAGAACACAAGACTAAAATTTCTAGATGAAATTCGTTCCTTCATAATTTTTGAAAAAGCATTTTAGTTTTCATTTTAGTGCACCAAAGTTGAATTTTGCTAGGTTTAATTGCGCAAAATGTAAAGGGAAATCCTATCCTACACGTTCACACATCCACAACAATGAATGACGCATTTCAGATTTATGCAATACTCGTCCAGACGCCAAAAAATTACTAACACTTGACAAGAGAATAGTCTATCAAAAGCGACCCTATTACTTCACCTGGCAACGAAAAGTATCCATATGCCAAAATCCCCATAACAAAAAATTACTATCACTTAACAAGAGATAAGTGTATTAAGAGCGGCCCCGTTACTTCACCTGGCAACGAAAAGTATCCATGTGCCAAAATAACCATAACAAAAAATTACTATAACTTGGCAAGAGATAAGTGTATCAAAAGCGGTCCCATTACTTCACCTGACAACGAAAAGTATCCATATGCTAAAATCCCTATAAGAAAATTTTTTCTCCTATGGACTGATTTTCCTAACGCCTGTTCGAAACGACAACGCTCTACTATGATACTTTGGCTCACAAATAGATGTTAGTGTTCAGCCAACATCTACATTTGCAGCTAACACGCAATATGATTTAATATTACGTAGGTGCAGAGTCAATGCACATTTGCATAATCCAATAACCTATGAAGAAATTAACACATGTGTTATCTATTTAACCTGGGAAACAATGAGCGTAGCGATGGAATAGCCACTCGGCCATGTCCCCTGCGCCGCATTCCTTTCGAATTTGGTCGTGCGAAATTGTGTCAATCGTCTCCTTTGATAAAGGTGGCCCAAATCAGGTGTACAGCAAAAATAGTGTGAAGATATGCAATAATGTTAAGAAAGTTGGCAGCTTGGCTTTATATAATTATGGTTTAAACGTATTTGTTACTCAGAATTTGTGTTAAAATTACTTTGAGAAATTAATTAGTCCTGCTGAATCAGCTTATGTTTTAATTAGATCGTATAGCTTTAGCGATAATGAATAAACAGTCTACTAGCATTGCTCGCTAATTGAAAATTTTTGCTTTCCAACTCTGTTACACTGTACAAAAAACATCAAGTCAAAATTTTAGTTGAAACTTGTGTTAATTTGAATTTATTACTGTTTTTGATTATTTAACTTTTAGCTCGATCAGGGATTGATACAATTAACTAATGGCTTACCACGGGCACAATCCTGCACTGGCGTGGACATTTGTATCTTGTTAAAATCAGGGACATTATGGTTTCTGGTATATCATTCAAAGAAATATTCACCGTTTCATTTATTCACTTAAAACAGTTTAGTCACTATCAGTACAACCGATGACACGATTGGTTATTCAGTGAGTATTACAGACATAGAGATGAAGTATAAAAAAGGAATTGCTTTTCTTGCAGGTATTTAAATGCTTTGCAAAACCAATAATAAATATCAATCGAAGAAATATTCACCGTTTCATTTATTCACTTAAAACAGTTTAGTCAAGGAAGTGATTCACTATCAGTACAACCGATGACACGATTGGTTATTCAGTGAGTATTAAAGACATAGAGATGAAGTATAAAAAAGGAATCGCTTTTCTCGTAGGTATTTAATGCATCATTTACGATAAGATGTGTGCGCAGGGGCCAAATTATGTCACGCGTCCAACTCAACAAGTTCGGTAAACTATAGCTTAGCTAGACTACTATGGTACATTTTTATGGCTTAGATAGTGTTAATGTGACAAACAGTGAGCTTAGCTAAACTGTGCGTGACAAACGGAGAGTCCGACTGCGCTGTCAATTGAGAAATGTTATTTAGTGTTGTGCTTAGTAAAATAGCATTTTATTCTATAGTGTTTTCACACTAATTGTAAGTTCTATATTTGTTTTAATATATACAATTAACGTTTTAAGCTGTATGCCTCTTTTGGGGCATTATTTAGATACGTATAGTAAAACGTAATGTTCGCGGACTAAATACTGTCTGGCTTAAGTTATAGGGCTCAACTGAACGCCTCTTTACAAAGGGACAGTCCGGCTCGACAATCGCTTACAAATGCATAGCCTAGCTGGCTATTCAAAATTTTAATAGTCGAACTGGACTGTACGCGTGATATAGTAGCTAGCCCATTTGAACGGGTGACATATTTAGGACCATGCGCACGCATCTTATTGTAAATGATGCATAAATGCTTTGTAAAACCAATAATAAATATCCTTCGAAGAAATATTCACCGTTTGATTTATTCACTTAAAACAGTTTAGTCAAGGAAGTGATTCACTATCAGTACAACCGATGACACGATTGGTTATTCAGTGAGTATTAAAGACATAGAGATGAAGTATAAAAAGGGTATCGCTTTTCTCACAGGTATTTAAATGCTTTGCAAAACCAATAATAAATGTCATTCGAAGTAATATTCACTGTTTCATTTATTCACTTAAAACAGTTTAGTCAACGAAGTGATTCACTATCAGTACAACCGATGACACGATTTGTTATTCAGTGAGTATTAAAGACATAGAGATGAAGTATAAAAAAGGAATCGCTTTTCTCGTAGGTATTTAATGCGTCATTTACGATAAGATGCGTGCGCAGGGGCCAAATTATGTCACGCGTCCAACTCAACTAGTTCGGGTAAACTATAGCTTAGCTAGACCACTATGGTACATTTTTATGGCTTAAGGATAAAGATGCAATTGGCTCTAGGTGACAATCCGGGTTGTTATGACGAAGCATTGTGTGGAAGCTGGCCATGATGATTGCCCATTACACCACCCATCATCTTATCCGCCTAGACCAAAGTCTAGTACCTGTTTAACGCATAGGTACTGCGAAGCAATTGTGGCTGAGTCCCTTGCCCAAGGAGATTAGCGCGACCACTGGACTTTTGGATTTTTATGGCTTAAATAGTGTTAATGTGACAAACAGTGAGCTTAGCTAACCTGTGCGTGACAAACGGAGAGTCCGACTGCGCTGTCAATTGAGAAATGTTATTTAGTGTTGCGCTTAGTGAAATAGCATTTTATTCTATAGTGTTTTCACAGTAATTGTAAGTTCTATATTTGTTTTAATATATTCAATTAACGTTTTAAGCTGTATGCCTCTTTTGGGGCATTATTTAGATACGTATAGTATAACGTAATGTTCGCGGACTAAATACTGTCTGGCTTAAGTTATAGGGCTCAACTGAACGCCTCTTTACAAAGGGACAGTCCGGCTCGACAATCGCTTACAAATGCATAGCCTAGCTGGCTATTCAAAATTTTAATAGTCGAACTGGACTGTACGCGTGATATAGTAGCTAGCCCATTTGAACGGGTGACATATTTAGGACCATGCGCACGCATCTTATTGTAAATGATGCATAAATGCTTTGTAAAACCAATAATAAATATCCTTCGAAGAAATATTCACCGTTTGATTTATTCACTTAAAACAGTTTAGTCAAGGAAGTGATTCACTATCAGTACAACCGATGACACGATTGGTTATTCAGTGAGTATTAAAGACATAGAGATGAAGTATAAAAAGGGTATCGCTTTTCTCACAGGTATTTAAATGCTTTGCAAAACCAATAATAAATGTCATTCGAAGTAATATTCACTGTTTCATTTATTCACTTAAAACAGTTTAGTCAACGAAGTGATTCACTATCAGTACAACCGATGACACGATTGGTTATTCAGTGAGCATTAAAGACATAGAGATGAAGTATAAAAAAGGAATCGCTTTTCTCGCAGGTATTTAAATGCTTTGTAAACCAATATTAAATATGTTTTCTCTTCATGTTATACATAAGCCGCTCGAAATGCAAAAGCCGGCTCATTACGATATTTAAAGCTCGGAACTTTCATATCCTACGTTGCATGTAAATGCAACAACAAGTGATTATACACCCAATCGCTCTAGTAAAGCCTGATTAGCGTAAACGTGCTTTCTTCATTCTTCCTAAAATGTACTCTAAACAAAGGAAAGACATATTACAGCGCAGAAAAAGATAAATTGACAAATCGGCATGTAAATCATTGATTTGTCGGCAAGCCTTTACTACACTTTTCAAATCTCTCCATGTGCCGACAAAAGCTTCTGAATGTAATTGGTTTTTATGATTTTATTAATATAAATTACAGGAATATACAAGTGCTATTTAAATGTAACAAATCCATTTTAGGCTATCTATTTATACTAATGTTGCAATTTTAGGCTCCCTAATTGTTCTAGGCGGCTAAATGCATACACTTGGTACAATAATGGTTAGTGACATCTTGCTAAGAACCAAAAAATAAACTCCATGTCTGAGTTCTGTTTCCAAAGATCACAAAACCAACGCGGAAGATGAGCTTGGATAAAAATACAATAGTATTGGACGGAATTGTGTAATTGTTCAATATATTGTATATATTACTTATCTTTTTGAAACGATGCGCGTGACTTCGCTGAATTGCGCAACTGTGAATTAGTTTGCTGTACACAGCCTTTATAAACTAAATTTTGATGCTTTGATCGCTAAACTAAAATTATTAATTGTAAAGCGTAAAATTCAAAAGCTATAATATACTTTTTGTCAAGTCGGAAACTATTATAAAAACTAAATATCAACGGAATATTTGTTCAGATTTTAGAAATAATAACAATTGAACTATTACATCCAAATAATTTTTTGCTAACTAGTTACATTTTATATTTGCACTTTACTTATTACTTATATTATAGCATCGCTATAATTCGGAATAATGTTGATTATTTAATAATGTAAATTATGAGAATGAAACGAGCTGCATTAACTTAGTGCAAATGGAAATGCCAGAATAAACATCATAAAATTAGATATATGATATGATTTAGATAATAAAACAAGTTGCCTCTTCTGCTTCGCATAAACACACCGTTACTCTTAGAACAATAAATACTTCGATTTTGCAGTATTGTTTTTATATAGCAATACTGTTTTATATATAGAGGTTTATATATTTATGCGGCGTTCGCGTTACAATCACCCCAACGTTTCGAACCTATGTAAAAGACAGAGTGTCAGGCACACTGTCGACATCAGGGTGTCCTAGACACCCCATGTTTTTTATAATTTTTTTTTTCAATGGTAGCTACCTACTTGGGTAATGCCACTTTTCGACAGTGTCAAGCACACCGTGTCTTGTTGCAGTTTCATTGACAGTGTGTGGCATTATGTCATCAACGATCATAGTGCTTAGACACACATCGAGAGTTTAAAAAACTACACAGTACAGTTGACTAATAAGCATCATTACCTAGAGACGGTGTCCTTTACAGTTAATTCGCACCGAATTGGAAGATATGGATGTCTATGACACTGTAAAGAAAAAATATAGTAGCTAGAGGTGTGTCGTAACCCTGATTGATTTACAGTATGATGTCACCTTATCTGTTTATGCAATATGGTCGCGACTACTGAGGGACACGAGTTCCAAACAGCGGGGACTATACTTATACTTTTGTTTTGTGCCACCAGTTAAAGCAGACCGACGACTTTCGGCATTGGTGAACGCACTGCTTTCTCAACGCACGGACTTGAAATACGCAATATCCTATCATCTATCAGCTCCGTTCGTTTTAGAACAATATTGGGTCTGTCCTAACACAAGCACTTGTATCGTGACTCCTACGGAACAACTTGTTACTTGTAACAACGTTGTACGGGACGAGCATAAAACGGAGCGAAATTGCCTAGTATATGTTCATTGCGAGGCTTTAATATTCAGAGTAATGCAGTTTACTCTGAAATACATTGTGAAAGTCATTTTTCGCGTGCTCGTTGCGTGCTAAGACCGGAATCGTGCCAAGTCGATAAATGGAGATATTGTTAAAAAAATTTTAAAAATATAGTTCACTGTTCCAGAAACGATATTTTCTATTAAATGATTTTATTGCAGCGATACGGTGATTTTCAAACTTCAAATCCTAGTACCTTAAGTTTACCATGAATTTGATCACTATATAAATTTCTATGACCAGTTTCCGGTTCTCAGAATGCTGGCATGTCAGTTGCACCAGTTTATAGATTCTAGCATGCCGGTCGCACGAATTTGTATATGTTGGCATGCCTGCTTCACCAAATGTAGATGATGGCATGCCAGGTGCAGCTATTTGTAGTTTGTGGCCTGCTATGAGTACAAATTTGTAAATATTGGCATGCCAGTTGTTGCAGTTTTTAGACTTCGGCATACCAGTTACATCAATTTGCAGATGATGGCGATGAAAGCTTTCTACAATCAGCAAGTAACTGGCGGCGGTCTTCACCAATTTGGTGCAGTAGGCATTACAGTTTCCAAAGACTGTGTAGTCTATGCACGCAAATTAGTGTAAATTCAGTATAATTATAGTTATTTGTATAATAATTTAATAATGAAACATCTTTAGGTTAAGAATATGTTTATTAGCACTTTCAGCCATTGACAAACTGTTGCGTCATATTTTACTTAATAGTTAGTAATGACAATCTTAACCTTATGTGAAGATACAGCCTAAAGTTATGACGTGGTTTGTTTCAAGCCGTTTACACGTCATAAATGAGAGGGTAAACCTAGAACACCCACGTCATCAAACACGGGTAACATTAGAATGCTGGGAAGTTATATTCGCTTTCCCGGTGAACTCTTGCCAACACTTAATTGTGTAATAATTTAATAACTAAATAATTTTTTACTCATCAACCTTTATAAATTATACGCCAATTTCTTTGAAGTAAAAAATGTGTGACATCGTTGCAGACTCTGACTAAATAGCAATTGAGGGTAATATTTTACTTAATGGTTTTGACACTTCATCTTATGCAGATACAGCCTAAAACACGTTGCATTTCATGTCGTTTCCGTGAGTTACGTAGATATGGGCTGCTGTCATTTGTCTTTTTTCACTTTATACGGATTATGTTAACTTATATTATTCTAACTTGCTTGCTGTTGTTACCTTGGTATTGTAACATAGTGACTACGTGAACTGACTTAACATTCCATCTTAAACTCTAGCAAAGGCCTATGTTGAATGAAACTATTCAGAACAATAAACGTTTAATAGTCCCATAAATTGTCTAGTTTAGTTTCCCGGTCAACGAACTGTCAAGAAACTAAAATATATCTCACCAAACGATTCTATGGAGAGCCGAAATGATCTATTACAGAATTCATCTTGACAAATGTAATCTTATAAATTTTAGTTAGTAATAAAAGTTGCAGTGTCCTTTTACGAAATGCAGGTGTAAACGTGGTGCACAAAGCTCATTGCGGTTATTAATGCACAAGTCGAGGAGCTCTTTAGTTAAATTTTGAGCGACAATATGGTCTTTGAATTTATTCAAAAAGTTTTTATAATACGTGACCCCACTTTAGATGCGTACCCATGGGTGTGTCAAATCAGTTTACGATAGTAAAAGCGATGAACGAGCAAAAACCCGATTGGCTCTACAGTAACGCGTAGGCGCTGCTTGCGGTCACTATTTTGCGATTTATTATTGCAATTTTCTGACCGCGTACAAGTAAAACGTGTTTACCAATCTGCTTATTTCTTTTATGCTGTAATACACAAATTTTAAACTGAAGCTACCCATACCCACAAGGAAATGATGCTAAGCCTCATACTTTTCTATAGCAAAAGACAGGCAAAAACATCGAGTTTCCATATGTATGTACGAAGCTATTTGATTACGTGGAACAAAGAGTTCTTTACCTGGGCGTTTATTTATGTACCATTCGTTGTTCGCTGTGAAGATTTTTTATGATGCTAGCTAGAACGACACACTGCGCAGCTAATCACAGAGTTCGAAGCCAGGCAACTTTCTTTCGAATTGGAACTGCGCCAAGATTTCAGCAAATTGCACATTAATGTGGTTATGAAATAGTTCATAAGATTTAGACCATCTGCTGGATAATTATTTCGTACTGATCACAACTGGTCCCATTGTGCTTTGATCCATAAAAGGGGACAGATATTATGTCTGAAAAGGTGTTATGCACCGCGCCAATCACGCTTTTTAAAAATTCCAAAGATTAAAAATTATTTTGTTATTTAATTACAATTACCGCTGTCGTCGAGGCCATCTATAGTTGCAAGTAAAAATTGTTAAAACTTAGTTTATTTAGATGTATGTTTATATGTTAACGACTTAGTTTAGCTGCATTCTAACAGAGTTTTCAGGACATTTTTTCAAAATTGGATGAGGACAAGGCTTTGGTCCAGGCAAATGTTTTTGGGTCAGTCCTCATGACGTCCACAACTAATACGAGCAGCTCATACTGGCGAACAGTTATGTTGTAAAGTGTCAGGTGAAGATTTCGAACTTATTACGGTATTATTTACTAATTAATAAAAAGCTGCCGCCTAACACAAGCCTTGAACAACACAAACATTAATTTGGCGAGAACCAAAATTGCCAAAATCAACACTAGAATGCTCTACTTGTTAACTATTGCCTTGAATGCACCTGAATATATATTTAAACGTTACATTATTCGGTCAATTGTGAGAAACCTTCCACATGAAAATTGTTTCTAAACATATTTTTGATAAAAAATACTATTTATGCATCATTTTGTACAATAGTTGGAGATAGTTTGCTTCATTTATTTACCTTTAGCAAGTCGTAATCTTTGGAACACCAACTGCGGTAAGTCTGTGTCCGTTGTGAGCTATAGAAATTGTTTATATATGCAGTTCATCCATGTATATCAATAGAAATACGTATACGCAAACATAATGTGAATAGATGTATAGATGTATATATACATATAAATATATATATAATATAATATGCTATATAATAAATATGCTAAATATATATAAATATGTTCAAATATATAAATATATATATAATATAACCATTATATGCGGATGAGTCAAAAATTGAGTCCCTATTATATAAACGCTTTTGCAGTGTTAAAATTTCAGCGTAGGATTTTGCGTGTTATCTATGAAATTACATGAAAATTTATCTCCGCTCCAATTATTTTATTTTCGTCGAATGACAACTAGATAGGAAAAGTTAATCTTTTTGTTTTAAAATTAGATACTTTTATTATACATACATAATTACGTTCAAAAAAGATATATATAGATACTTACTGAAACTCTTATAAAAAATCTCTGACTATAAATAATATTACATATGAAATTAAAATTTGTTGATTGCGTTAAAAATTTTGTTTTAATGTAATGAATAATAATTCCGCAGCATAACTAAATATCTGCAACTGAACATAACGAGAATATCGTTTGATGCATTGTAACTGCATTTTCGATTACAACTTTTCCATTTTTAATATCGAGGATGTTTTAATTGAGGTCAAAACTTGAAACTTGATTTTGAGCTTAACGAAACTAGACAAAGATGTTTTAAACGTTTTACACATATTGTAAGACAGCGAAAAATGATCTAAATTTGTATACGCGTTGTATGAATTATTAATCGCTTTTTTGTTATAACTTGGTGTTAGTTATTGTTGAAACAGCTTAACACAAATCCAATAACTAATGGTATGACTTCATGTTGGACTGACATAGCTTAACTTGCTTGCTGTTAGTTATAGTTGAAACTGCTAACACAAATCCAATAACTAATGATATGACTTCACATTGGACTGACATAGCTTAACTTGCTTGCTGTTAGTTATAGTAGAAACAGCTAACACAAATCCAATAACTAATGGTATGACTTCATGTTGGATTGACATAGCTTTTGCTACCACGTTCATTTGGCTCTCCAAATGGAGCGGTAGAATATTTTTTGTTATCATTTTCGTTTAATTCCTGAAATTAAGCGCTAAAAATTCTGTTTTTGTTGCGCCTTCGTTTGTTCATTTAAATTTTGTGGCAGCAATTCTGTGTTTCTTATCAATGTTCACTTAGTTGTTGCAATGGGATGCCAGAAATACTGATTTGTTATCATCTGGATCCGTTTC
Source organism: Trileptium ribeirensis (assembly GCA_030248225.1). NCBI lineage: Eukaryota > Metazoa > Nematoda > Enoplea > Enoplida > Thoracostomopsidae > Trileptium > Trileptium ribeirensis. The sequence continues at coordinate 15,982 of JASANE010023240.1, forward strand.
ATGAAATAAGGGCGACAAAAATTGTGCTAAAATTACTATATTTGTTTCGCTCTTTAAATTAATTTAGGTTTTTGTCATTTTTGCTCGATTCTTTAAATAGAGACTTGAGAAATTCAGTTTTCTTTATCATATTATTCAATTGACGCGGCAAAAATTATTTGGTTGTCATTTTTGCTTGGTTCTGACAATGAAACGTCAAAAATTCTGTTTTGTTATAATCTTTGTGTTGTGCTTCAATTGGACAACGAATACTGTTTTGTTTATCATCTTCTAATTTGTGACGTTTCTAATAATGTGACGTCATAAATTCTGTTTTTGTAATCATAGTGCTTTCATCGTTCATATGAGGTTCTGCTATTGTCATTTTCGTGTTAGAGTCAAACTGTTACTAAAATTTTGCTGATTTACATCACTGTAACATTTTTATAGATAACATTACTTTTAGTTTACATAGCTCCATACTGATGCACATAAATACAGAGATCAAATTAGCCATAGTTTGCTTGCGCTAGCTATTCACACCCTTTTAAGACTTTTGACCTTGTTATTGCACATTATGCGTGACCAAACTTAATATTGTCACACGAATCACCCTGTTTTGTTTTACTCGATTTTTCATTATTATGTAACAAATAGCAAATTCGATTCGGTTCATTAGCCCAAAATTGACGACCTTCAATCACGTAATAATAGTTCAGTGACATTTTCTAGCTTTGAACTGAGCAAATTTACTGAGACTTTAAAGTCATTAGTGAAGCGATGCATCGTTTATCAGTTATGCGGGAACTATTGCAAGATGTGCCCATAAAACGGTTAAAAATTTAAGTCGTTTTGATTCGGGGTGCCAAACCCGATCGGTGTTGAATTTTCCTGATTTAAAATGAGTAGATTTAAATTAGCTTGCTCTGGTAAATGTAGTTTTAATTCGGTCGATACCGAATGAATTTGACCCGCTTTAATTTGGGTCCAAAAGTTGTCGTTTCAAATCGGGCTTATGTTGAGCTGCAAACATAGCTTCTACTTTACATTGGACTCGAAAAAATTGTAAATTTCACGATATATGCCGTATTATATAATTTTTATCTATATCCTCGAAGAATGTTTAAGGACAGAGAACATCTTGGCAACACAAGCAGCCGAATTGAAATGTCATTTTTGCGTTGCATTGATTTGATATATAGCGCTCTTTTCAGCCGGAGATTCTTGTACGTTAGCCACTACACTATCTAAGAGTGGTTCCGCAGAAAGCGGGCGAACAACAACGCACATGCGTGACAAAGTTGATTAGTGCAACGCGTCGCAACGTACGCTGTTACAAATGTGTGACTGTACGTAGGAAAAGGTTTAATTACCTAGTGTGAATAGTTGTTAATTACCTAGTGTGAATAGTTGTTAATTACCTAGTGTGAATAGTTGTTAATTACCTAGTGTGAATAGTTGTGCGCATAACATATAGGTTATAGCTGAACTGTAGGATATTGATTATACCGCGAAAGGCTGATCTATATCGATAAAGACGGTCCGCTGTTAGATACTATAAATATGTGGTAAATTTTTCCTGAAACCGCTATTGGTGTCCTGTTGCTTTTTGCGAAAGGGAGAGCTTTGATGAAGTTACGCCATATAATGTAGATAATGCAATGACTTACACATATTTTCGCCAAGTAGAATCAATCTTTATCAGGTTTAAATTGTAATAACAAAACATGCGTATTTATTTGGGGCTAAGTTTTATGGCTGCTCGGGTATGTTTTGTCATTCAAGCTGTACTTGGGGCGATACGTCTACCGTCTTCCTACAGAAAGTCTATACGCTATCAAAGATTTGTGCTAAATTAATTCATTTACAATTCAGTTATGTTAGATAAAATCAATATACCGCCTGTATTTTGCCTGAAACATGGTGTTATTTAGCATATTGCTGTCACACAATTTGAGCTATCTGCGAGACATTATATACGCGTATACTTAAGCACACCATATAGAAAAAATTTTGCACAATCGGTCGACCGGTTCCTGGATTACAAAAGTTGCAACAAAATTCTCAAATGCAAAATAGCATATAATGTGAATGTTGCAAACACTTGCTACGAGATTCATTTTGTTAATTTTTAATAAAACATGAATAATTTATAATCTTGAATATTGGTATTAGGGGTGCCTGACTGAATACAGTACCTATCACAATATGTGTTTTATCCGAACGTGACAGCGTGAGGACAAAATAAATCCATAGTATTTACCTTTGGCAAACGAAACAGTATAGATTCTAATTGATATTTATATGTTGTCTTTCAATTTATATACTACTGAATTTAAGTAACAAAAGCAGGAATGTGTTAATTCCTTATTTTAAAAATATTACATTCGTTTGGAATTCGTTTCTTATGACATGTAACAGACATTTTAGGTATTACATGAGCTTGGCTTTGGGCCAAAGATTATCCGGTGTTTAATTCGATGTGTTTACTTTATTGTTTGTAAAAAAGCCTCCGCTGTAAATTGAAAGTTTTTGCTGCAGCCGCAAGCAGGTAAGCAATGCAATAGTCGCAGTTCGCTAATGATGGAAGTATTAACGGTTTTAATGGTTCAGTTATCACCGTAGTGTTAAGGTTATTGGGCTCGAGTTATACGTTCGCTAAAAGGTATGCTGATGTCGGAGAGGGAGGAGCTCCTGAGAGGGTAAGGAGGTAGACCCTCTCGCTGACATTTTTACCAATGTTAACCAATTTTTGCCGATTTTAGCCCAATTTTTGCTAATTTTTTAGCGCGCATCAGGCGCGCAGCAGGGGGTTCGGTCAAGGTGCGGAGCCGTCGGGCGGGGGGGGGGGGACTAAATATTGCTTGGGGCGATTCGACGCTTAGGAAGTAACCTCCTGCCCCAACACCACCTATGACTTAAGTTCTGAGATCCAAACCGATATAAAAATTATTTTTAGCTTCGACTTTGGCGAACACTCACGTAACAAGGACAAATATAAAGTGAATGTACAAATGAATGAAACTCCTTGCAACTACTTGGTCTTCTAAATCGTTCACCAGATCGTATGAATTGGAATTTTGTACGAATTATTCAGCATATTGTGTTACTGACAAATTCGTACAATTATGCGAGCGCGTACCCTAAACATGTAATGTTTTTTCGAATGAATATGTCAAGTGGAACCAGACAAACTGCAGATTGATTCAAAGCAACTGGTTAAGTGCCGCGAATATCATATATTAGGCGCAGAGTTAAACACATTACATATTCGTTTACATAGCAGCTGAGTTTTGAATTATAATACAGGTGACGTAGAGCCAGATTTTCAGCTTCTGGTTCGGCTCGGCTTTCACGGACAGATCACACACTCTAGCTCGGCTCTTCATGAATCATCTCCGGCTCGCTCGGGTCGGCCCTTCCGACAGAAATTCAGGATCTTTCTGCTCTTAGGCTCTTAATAATAAAAGTTTTCGTTTCCGGAAAGAACATAATTTATAAACAACCTAAATATAGTTTGTTTTTGGTGTTTGCAAGAGTCGAGCCTAGTGATCTCGGCTGTTCTTGCTGACGTTATACAATACATCAGCAGGTAGAATTAATAAACAACCTAAATATAGTTTGTTTTTATTGCTTTCAAGAGTCGAGCCTAGTGATTTCGGTTGTTCTTGCTGACGGCTGACATTATACAATACATCAGCAGTTACAATTTATAAACAACCTAAATATAGTTTGTTTTTGGTGCTTTCAAGAGTCGAGCCTAGTGATCTCGGCTATTCTTGCTGACGTTATACAATACATCAGCAGGTAGAATTTATAAACAACCTAAATATAGTTTGTTTTTATTGCTTTCAAGAGTCGAGCCTAGTGATTTCGGTTGTTCTTGCTGACGGCTGACATTATACAATACATCAGCAGTTACAATTTATAAACAACCTAAATATAGTTTGTTTTTGGTGCTTTCAAGAGTCGAGCCTAGTGATCTCGGCTGTTATTGCTGACATACAATAAATCAGCAGTTACAAGTGTGTAATACATGAAATTACTATGAATTGCATCGTGGCACAAATCATAGATTCTTATATAGTCCAACTTTGTAATTGGGCACTAGTGAGAAAATGATGCGGGGTACGCTCGTATTTGCAGTAAAGCGTAGATGCGGTTGTAAACCAAAAACTATATTAGCCACTTTATGGAGCTCCATGTAATGTCGTAAAATACGCAAGTCGAGTCGATTAGTTTATCAACTTCATCATGTGATAGTTAGCGGTAGCACAGTTTATGTTTAACAATGGTACCTGAAAAATCTTCAATAAAAAACTTATCTTTTCCTAAAAAATGTTTGCAGACAATCTAGGGTAACATTATTTAATGTGAGTTTGTTAAATATCTTTGTCTTTTGATTCTATTTTAGCTACTTTTTCTTTCAGAACAATGCGCGTTACAGTCGTAATATTCACCGCAATTGTAATGCAGTTAGTATCTGCACATCGTAGCGGAGCGCCATGCAAAGTACTTGAGCGTGTCAAGTACAAACCGCAGCATGCTGGAACTGAAGTTTATCGATTGAAAAAAATGGCTATTAAGTTGATTAAGATGGCCGGCGACAAACAATTGGATGTCTCAAATCAAAACGAAATTGAAAGCGGTGCAATTTATAAAGGTACGTATGTAAAGGAAATTTTCCCAAATCCCCTAAAATATTGTATCCACCGACCATAAACTGCCAATTTCTGTTGCTATTAGTAATTTCGCAGCTTTTCGTTTAATCAAAAAGTAGACGTCATTATACTCAGCCGTTTAAATGTAAATTGGTCTGTTGCTGATGCTACTGCGTTTGTTAATGTTTGACGCGACTGCGATAGTAACGCGTTGAGAACTATAGAAGCTGTGAGTTGGTTAGCAACCAGCTTTCAGTTGACAAAATTTTTGCCTGGATAAACATAACCTAAAATACGTCGTTCACAAAAATTTTGTTGGAAATTGCCTTTTCTTATCATAAGGGAATTATTTAGGTAGTGACCGAGATATTAAGAAAAGTCATACTCTATAAAATCTGGTTCTTTTCTTTCAGCCCCCAGCCTGAATTTGGTCAATTTTTAAGATACAGAGCTGATTTCGATAACATTGGATTCAGCTCAATGACGCGGTTCAGAAAATACTCATTTTACCCACAACCCTGAAATTTTTTTCGATTTTTTGAGATCCCGATGGTCCCCCCTTGGAAACTCAAAATTTTTTCTTCGGAATATGAACTGTTGAGTTTCGTTCGACTCGGTTTGATGACATAAATTTACTGGTGTGTATTTTATTGAAATATACGCTACCGTTAGAAAGTCATTAGGGGCCCAAGTAACCCTGAGGCACTACGTTATAACGTTAGAAAAAAGAACAGCTTAGAGCGGGGGTTCGGGGGTGGGTTGCCCCCGACTTAGGCTTAGGCTAAGCGTATGTCTTATATAAGGACCTTAGCTTAGGTTAAGACTAAAGCTTAGGCTTGGTGTATCGAGAACGGCATGGCCTGCATTTTATTTCCGCCCTTCAGGGTTACTTGTGCCCTCATAACTTTCTAACGGTGGCGTAGATTTCAATAAAATAAAGACCGGTAGATATCTCTTATCAAACCGAGACGAACGGTACCCAAAATGAATATATTTTGAAAAAAATTGGGGGTTCCAAGGGGACCACTGGGATCTCAAAAAATCGAAAAAAAATTTTCAAGCATGTGACTAAACTGAGTATTTTTTGAACCGCGTCATGGAGCTGAATCGATTGATACCAAAATCAGCTCTGTATCTTCAAAATTGACTAAATTCGGGGTCGGGTCTAAAAGAAAAGACCCTGAAATTTAACCAAAGCCAGCATATCGCAATATCGAACGAATATCTAATAAAACATCAGCAAAAGTTTTTCATTTTTGAAGAAACAGGAAGAACTTTAGTACTATTCGACTCAGCTCGATTCGATGATGCGGTCCACAAAGTTCTTCTAGCGTTCATATTCGTGACAATTTTTTTTGGTTGCGATGGTACCTAAAATCTGGAAGAAAAATTTTTTATCGATAAATGTATAATTTTATACATCATTGACGAGCTGAGCCTAATGGTGATAATACTCAATCGATTCACGGATTAACAACTTAGACTCAAGCTAAGGCTTTAGCTTACCGTTAGGCTTTGGATTTCACATAAATGCTTGTAACTTCTGGAACAGTGAACTGATTAGGTTTATTATAGTTCCAATCGACTCAGCTCGTCAATGCGGTTCTAATGAAGTATAAAATTATGCATTTATCAAGAAAATTGGCTATCAATGAATTTATCAAGAAATCTTCAAAATTGACCCACTCTGGGTTGGGGAATTCTAGGAAAGACCCATAATTTTAACTCATTGATGCGGCATTTAAATTTCTCTGAGAAGGCTCGATTTTAAATTCGTTGGTTTTGAATACTTTTATACTTACTTATTTTAAGCTTGTTTTGGTGCCGAATATTTTATCAGTTCCACGTTCGATGAATCTGCAAGCAAAAGCCGAAAGCTTAGCAAAAAACATTGCGTCTCACTATAATTTAATTTTCTAAAATAAATTATACTTTAGTGATTTTTTTTATTTCAGTAGTGCTGGTACGCGATATACAACTTGGATTTATGTTGCGCGCAGTCGATGCCAATACACTCAACGAGAAGCCGCCAAAAGATGCCGGGTCGTTCTTAGATAGTAAGTTTGGAACGTTTGCAAAACGTGGTCAAATTATTGTAGTATCATTCATACTACCTTGTGTAAATTAAAGCATGAAGAAGACACTAGCGCAGTCATTCCGGATGAGCATTAATTGCACAGAAATTATGCCGATAAAGTCATTAAGACTGTGGTGACATACAACATGAACACATGAACTTGTAAACAATGAACACGTCAACGCGACATGGGACATCTGATGTTATAACAATTCCACATCGACAATCGCCCACGTCTGATGCAATCCTATCTGTATCTTACGTGCTTTCTTGTAAACAAACTTGTAGATTTTGCTTAGTAAATCACTATCTCCATTATTGATCATTTACGCTACGTGAATACCATTATATAGTTGACTTTGAAAACACTAACCTGCCATTAGGACATTGATTTACGAACTCAGATAGCTATTATGCTATTAGTTAGTGTTTGTTGTATTGTATCCGCATTACCAATCATTGAATCATGATAGTTTATAGTGCGTTTTCCTGAATACGAGGATCTGTCGACAAGCAGGGAATTTATGTAATTATTATTTGTAGAATCTCTGAGATAAACATAATTGTAAGGTTGCGGGAAAATTATATTTCCGTCGGGATATAAGGTCTAAGTGCATCATGAGATTGTTATTTCCGACGTTTTAAATTCATCAATAGTTAACATGAAAGTATTCGTTCCACAATAATGAAATATTATCAAAATGTATCAAACGGAGAGTTTTCTGCACATTGTTTGGGGGTGATAATTAAATTTCCGTAATGAAATCATATCCCACCTGATTAGCTTATTAGGTCTTTTAGTAACTGTCCTACATGTGTACGAACATTCAACTAATGACCAACTACGTGGATGCTGCAAATACATAATAATGAAATCGTTCAGCACACAGTTATAAATAGCCAGTGCGGTGCTTCAAAACATATATTGGTACCTGTGTGAAGATATTATTTAATTCTCAGCAAATAAGCATCTCAAACAGTTTAGCATAGATGCAAGCGCAGTGCACTAAGTTTGTTCTGCAACGTTTCACGTGTTCCAATAAGAAAGGGAAGCGTTTCGCAATGAAAAAATCAAGTGCTCACATATTGATATTTTTCCATACACACATATGCATAATATTAGTGATCTCCAAACCGGCATACAAAGTTGTTCCATTTTCTGACGCTACAACGTAAGGGATACTTTAGCCTGCTAGCGCAGAGATAACAAAAACCAATAAGGGTATTGGCGGGAAAGCATTGATTTGCTGTTAAGGATAACATGAAAAGGCCAATTGTTCCAAACAGCATGGTTTACCGGTTAGTATATCCGTTTAACACGCAGAAGGTCCGTTGTTATATACATTCGTGGCGAGTCAATGAATTAGCTTGCGCTGGGTGAAACAATAGTTGATAATAAAGTCGTGATCCTTTATTGAGAACTGTACAGCCAAAAATGCCTAGTACACGAATATTATAAAGTAATAAGTATATCTACTGGCGAAGGGATAATTCGTTGGTAGGAATAATATTATATTACCAACTGTTTCAAGCGTGTCCATAGTGCTACAATTAACTTAAATTCTGCTCAATCTAGAAAGTTCCTTGTTAAATTACCGGCGTATCTTTGAGCCCTTCAGTTAGAGCAGAATATATAACCAATAATATTTTTTTTAATTTTAAAGGCGGATTCAACACGTCATGTGCTCAAAAGGTGGGCGGTGTGGTAAACGGTCAAATCAAATGCAACAATCAAACGTTCATGACTCATGTTGGCGCAGTGGATAAGTATTGCCCGGATAATATTGAATTTTTGTATCAAGCACCGTGGCCTGGTGTTTCGGTTGTCTTTCAGTACGTATCTAATAAGAATCTTAAAATCTTACAATCTTTGGAGTTAAGAGGCTAGAATTGCCTCGGCGTACAACGTACAATCTTCTCCAGCACTTTATATTCGTAACTTCTAAAAACCTATTTGTAGAGCTATCGCAGGAAATAACCCACCGACTACTCCGAAAATATCAAAACTGGTATCTTAGAAAAATAATTCTGACATTCTTAACACCATGTAAACGTGTTTAAACTACAAGAATGTTACCTATATATGTACATATTTTATCCGGCTTCAGTGTTTGAAAAGACAGCGTAAATTGTACAACTATTTGTTTATATCAACGAATAGTCATATTAAAATGGAAGATTTAACATTAGCGTCAGCGTCGGGTGTCAGCGTGTATCACTGTAAAGGCGTGAAGAAGAAAATTTCATTTTTGCCTGTATCAATACACATTTCCAGTGAGCACATTGATTGAGTGTTAATTCAGACACCAACCTTTCCCATTCCGGCCCTTAAACGGAATGCAAATTGCCTAGGTATGAACAAGTGATTTTATTTGACGGTACGCTCTCCCTTCCCGGCCAGCTGTATCCGCCACTCTGGTCCGTTATGCAAACAAAATCATCCTTTATTTGACAGTTAGAGGTGAGACCGTACCAAATTTTTCGCCCGGTCCGACCCGGTAGAAACCGAGGTCGGCCCGGCTCGGCCCGTTGGAAATCGAGGTCGGCCCTGCCAGGAGCAAAAAAATTTGTGCCCGGTCAGGATCGGCCTGTTTGTAATCGGGTGTAGACAAGCTCAGTATAAAGAATATAGGTGATATAACGATATATAACGCATATTTGAAATAAACCCGGCAAAAAAAATTTTAGAACTAACCCAGGATTATCCAGCTGTGCACTAATCATTCCGTTTTTGACTGAGGTGGAAACGAAGCGAAATTTTTCGGCCTAATCCGTCAATTTGAAATCGAGGTCGGCCCGGCCCAGCCCGGATCTGCAACATTTCGGCCAGGCCAGGCCCGTTCAAAATTCGGTGTCGGCATGCCGACCTTACCGAGGCTAGAAATTCTGACCTCTATTCGCCAAGCGCATCTGGTGTATAAAACGTGTTCATTTGTATACTTGTTCACAACACACTTATTTTATGTATACATTTTTCAATTAGAATTACAATAATATTTCAGCGAGAAGATAATTTTGTCAGTCTGTGGCAACTATATTTATCATTTGGTAGTGATAGATATATAAAACTGGAAGTTGTTTATTATATCTGTAATTCGCGTGTAATTCTCCTCTGTCTGAAACGCTAGACTATCCTGTTTTACCAAAATGTGAAAACTAGGCAATTTAAATTTTTTTGCCAATTGGGTCAACTATGTCATAGTATATGGATATATAACTCCACCAAACCTATTCGTAGAGATATAACCATATACTTCAGGAAATTGTCTGCTCCTCCTGCTCCAGCTGTTCCATAGTAAAATTATATGTATTAACTTTTTGTCGGTCACACTTTTGGAAAGGGTCGCTTAGTTATTTGATTATAACTTTTGATTCATTTCGATGGATTTGGGTAATCTTTTTTGTTGAGTACCACATATGCGGTTACTACTGTAAGACATGGGCACAGAGATGATGATTCATAAGAAAAAGAATGTTAAAATTGATTCTAAACTCGAATTTATTCTATCAATGATTTTGCTATAATAAAATTCAGAGAATTAAATCTATAGAACCAAACAAGTAGATTCAAATCAAAATTTATAGAAACGATTCAAGTAGAATCATTTCAACTTCAGCCCATTTTGAGCCGATTTAGATACGATCAAATCAACATTAGAATTAATGCTGTGTTCACGTTATAATGTCCCCTACGTTGAGAACCTATGTACACCACACACTGTCGACAACAGAGTGCCTTAAACATCAATATATTTTTTATAAATTTTTCCTAAGTGTATTGCCACTTCAAGACAGTGTCAAGCACACCGTGTGTTCTTGCAGTTTTATTGACAGTGTGAGGCATTATTTCAACAACGTTCATATGGCTTAGATACAAATAGGAATTTAAACAAAAACTACACAGCACAGTTGACGAATATGCCACATTCGCTAAAGACGGTGTCCGTTGCTGTTAATTCGCGCCAAATTTTAGTAGCCAAGGGTGTGTACCACACTGTAAAGAAAAAATGCTGTAGATAGGGGTGTACCGTACACCCTCGCAATCGATTTACAGTACGGGTGTCACCCAGAATGTCTATACGGCAGGGTCGCGACAACAAGGGGACAAATGTTCCAAACAGCGTTGACATTATAACGTGAATGCCGCATAACGCTTTATTGTTTATATTATGATAGAAATTGCTCCCCTCGCCACTAAAATAAATTCTACTGGCAAATTACTAAAGGATTTAGACATAAACCAATCTGTTTTGAACAAATTTCATAATTTGAACAAATCTATTTTTAACAAATTTGTTCAAGTTGAACTAATTTCTACTAGATTTAAACCTGGAATAGAATTTGTAACTTTTAATGATTACGTTGCTCGTTTTTACCATCTCGCTGCGCACATATCACAGTAATTGTCACGAAAGGTGGGTTACGCAAAGGTATGTTTTGATTGGCTTGGCACGATATTTCATATAGAGGTAGCCCCATAAACGTAAGCAAACAAGTATCTTATTGTTGGATTAATTTTTGTTAATTGTTTTCATACCTTTTATACCTACATTTGGTGGTTATAGTGGAAAGTAGGTGCTCAAAAAACATAAATGGACCACAATGGATATTACGCTTGGATTTTTGCGCTTGTGGCATCAAGCAGTCTAACTGTGCGTGTTAAATTTTAAGTTTAAACAGGAGGCGGTAATGTAGCGCAATCTGTCGATATGGGAAAGCCTCTGAACGTTACAAAGTATTAGTTTATAACGCAATGCTGATCGATGATAAAGATATGTTTGATTTTGTAATTTTCGCATCCGGGTTTTTGGGTTGTGATTCTTAATATGTACCAATATCAGTTTACAATAATATATTATTGGTTTGGCAATAAGCGAATTCTGCCGGTGGCGTAATTATATATAACAAATGTTATATTTAACACCTGAATATTAGTGATACATTTTGCAAGATACTGTGGCTTGTTATACATAATATTTCAGAGCTGTTGGTGTGTTCGACTATTACACCGAAGAAACATATATTCAAAGCAAACAGTATACCGCTGTGCTAGGTAAATTGAAACATTTGTTTTTTGCTGCTATGTAAACTTAACAAAAATGAATTCAAAATTTGGTGCTACACGAATCATGGATTGCTGTGTATCTTTCTTTCATCTTTATATTTGTTGTATAACCCAGAATTGCATGCAACGACTACGATGTTCCATTAGATATATACCACAGCAATGTTTGTGCAAAATATAGGCAGGAAACTATTGTTTAGAAAAATCAGTAATTAGTTTTTTGAAGGAATATAGTTTTAGGCTCAAGTCTTGCTGAGTGGCGTAAGGTTATATCACTAATAAAAATAGCTCTGTATGGGGTTCGGGGAGGTAGTTTAAGGTTCATTCATATGTGCACCTTGACTTATCCCAGGACCCAGGCTCAGACTTTTAGCATTTCTATGACATCACATTAGGAAATGGAACCGCGTAACAATTTCATGACGCGGTGACCCTGTGACCCGATCATGGTAGTACCCTGGCTACGCAGTGACCCGGTTTTCGTAGTAAACATGTGCAAGACCATGTTCCATAGCAGTAAATATCAATGTATATATAATTTTCTAAATACAAAAAGCCTTGAACTACTGTTGAATATTGGTTGGCAAACCCTATTATAAAAAAGATTGAAATTGCGTATGCTATAACGTCTCAGGTTCAGGCTACAGTCCTAGATAAAAGTAGGTATTTAATTGAATTGTGAGCCACTTGGTTGTGTTGTTTCTTGGTAGTCGTTTTCCCCACGTTCGAAGTCTACTGTACGCGAATTGCAAACATATGGAAGCACTTGTATATGAATCGGGTGTGAAAATGAACATACATACTGGTGTGCATTACGAACTAAAGGTTAAGTAAATTTTGGTTAACCTTTCGTTCGTAAATTAAAACATTTGTCAAAGGATACACTGCGTGGTGATTTGATTGCCGAGTAGTACCTATGGGGTTCGCTTGCATATGTGTGCTTTGCAATGTTCCTTAATTAACCGAGCAAGAGTTTTTAAATATCGTTGTGGCTAAGCGTACGACACTCGGACTTGAGCGATCCAGGTTCAGTTCGCCGTTGAAGCAAATGTTCTTCAACAGTGCTCAAAATACGCCATGGTTTAAGAAGGAAAGAGTTATAAAAATTAATTTAGACTATATTGTGCGATTAATCCTTTCGTTCGAAATTTAACACATTTGCCACAGCGTGCGTGTTCTACGTGCATTTGCAGCAGTGTTGTTATAAGTATGCTTTGCAACTTTTCTTGAGTAACCGAGCAACAGCTGGTAAATAGCGTAGGGCTATAGGAGGCCCGCACCCAAGCAATGCAGCTCTAGGTCTCTATTGGAGCAAAAGTTTGTACAATGTTGTACAAAATACACTTTGTTTTAAGAAGGAAATATATAACAGCTGCAAAGTATGGCCGTGTCCCACAACGCAGTCCAACACCGTTCTATCAACCTCCCACTTTGTAGCCTGCTTCTTGTTGTGAATTGAAAGCAGTCGTCGTCCCAGAGTTTGGTTTAATATGTAATTGACTCTGCTTCTGTCTCTGTCTAGCAAACAAAGAGGAAGACAAAATAAGCTGTTCTGTTGTGCTGAGTACAGCACAAGAGAGTGGTAGAGACCGGATTCGTGACGGGTAACATACTCTGACCCGATGACCCGGTCAAAGATTTAACCCGTAATGAGCCGTCAACACCGTCACCTCTGTTAGCTGAAATACTTATGATCGCGTAATTTAAACTATTATTGTTTAATTTAGGCTCGATCTCTCTAAAATGTGTATTGCTCAAAGACACAAACTTGGATTATTGTACCGAACTAGCTCAATCGCAGCCAGATCTTGCGTTCTGCGACGGCCTCATTAGTTATTGCCAACGAACGTGCTGTCAATATCACTTGGATAAAGAAAAAACGCTCGGAAAAAGCCGGGAATTCAGGGCATTGAATTCGCTTGAATCGAAGGAACGAGATGAACGAGACAACACACGGCAAGAAAGCGGTGCAAGGGAAGTCGATTAGTCAGATATTTAAATTTCTAGCGGAAAATTAAAAGTTTTAAATTACAGAACTGAACAAGTGTTATAATTTACGATAGGGCATAGTCACATGGCTTTCATTTGATCATACGGCTGTGACTGTGAGGTTTCACCGTGAAAATACTTTTTTCTCTTTTAGTCAAGTGTTCAGGCTTAGGCTTAGGCTTAGGCGACTGCGAATAGTGATATGTGATACTACGGATGACATATAGGCACACGGAAAAATTTTGACTCAAATCGTGCAAATCATATAAAAGTTTATGCCAACAGAATAATTTACCTTGATAATGGCATAAAAGAATGGTTCCTGATCTTATTTTGTGTTCCAATATCTTGTTGAGGTAATATCGGTACTGTAAGCATTTTGATAAGGAAAGAAGTTCTAAGGTAATTCGAGCAACGCCAAATTAAACTGCTCTCAAATTATAGACAATAGCGCCACAATTTATGTGTCTATGTGATTCTAAATATACTGTTTAGAACTCCTTGTTTACACATGGACGGTGTTAATATTACAGTATGAATACCTCCGTAGCTTTGTCACGTAGGCGGCACCTAGCAGCTGCAAAAATTTGACGAAATTGCAATCAAGTGTTGGATGATAGGCGTCGACAGTAGTCTTTCTTAGCCGGACTTGAATTTCGAAGCGATAATGAAAGTCAGTGTATACATGATGGATGATAACAGTGTATTTTGGGCGGATGTAGACTTAAAAAATCCACAGATTGTCAATATTATATGTCTCGATTTACTGAAGTTATATTCAAATGTTTGCAAATGCTTTTGTAATACGATAATGACATTAATATATACAAAAAATGCGGAGCAATTCTTCATCGAACCACACTCTTTTTATGGGTGTATCAATAATATTTAGCAAACCTACATATATGTAGTGTAAATGGCCTAAGATTTAAATATCTTTGTTTCAGTTAACATCTTGATATCTCCTTTTCTAGTTTTGCACATACTGAGTTATACATCATCATTACTGTTTCAAGGATTTCTGGTTAACCAGAATCCTTATCTACACCTCAGAACACGATGCCAGTAAGGACTTCCAGTTCAACGACTGGCAAGCTGAAATTCGGAGTATACTACATTAATGTTTTGTATTTCCTAATGCAAACCAGGGGCGCAGTATGCCACTCAAAAGTGGGGACCGCTATCGGAAAGTTGGGGACTCCCCCCGTCCTGCACGCCTTTTGCAAACTAAACGGTAATAATCTTGAAAATGTATTGGCGTATGTGCTCATAATAATGTGTGAAACTTTGTGTACTTGTTTTTGTATGTATTTATTGTATATATCAGGGATACAGCCGGGGGGGGGTGCTTAAAAAGATGACACCCCTAAGAAAGCAGTTGAAAAATATCAATTTCGTGCTCAAAAACTTCATTGTGAAATTTCTATTTAACCAACATCTATAGGGCGATTTGAATTTGTTTCCTCTGGTTATAAATTATTTTAATACAAATATTTTCTCTGTTTTTTCTTTTAGAAAGGAAGGTTTTGTAAAATTTATCTGATGGAGATCTTTATAAACGTAAAAAAATTTTTGCACACCTGAAGTTGATTTATCTCTGAAAAAACATGAATATGCCTTGCTCTCTGTCTAAAATACAATTCTGGTTACGTGCTTGATATATTTGTACATATATACAAATATATGTATATTTTTTCGTTTATTTAT
This sequence comes from Trileptium ribeirensis, assembly GCA_030248225.1. Lineage (NCBI taxonomy): Eukaryota > Metazoa > Nematoda > Enoplea > Enoplida > Thoracostomopsidae > Trileptium > Trileptium ribeirensis. Next base: position 31,460 of record JASANE010023240.1, read on the forward strand.
TTATTTTATTTATTTTATGTGCATCAATGTACCCATTTGTTAACTTTATGTTTTGATGTATCGGATAGTATTTATGTGCTATCGCTTGATTTTAATTTCATGTCATGCTTCAACCGGACAAACCTGGACGTCGCACATTAGCCTGACAAACAGAATTACAATAACATAGCTAATCTATGTGGTTTATGCCTATGATAGTTTTTTTTGCATATTATCAAATAACTGCGCAAACTCGTGTAGCCATAATTTAGCAACAACTAATAAAACCACGATAATGATATGATCCTACCATGTACAGCGTGAAGATGTGGTAAGACGTTCTTTGCTTGGACCCGCTTTTACCTGCTATGCAATAACTTTATTGACTTTTAAAAATAGTTATGTCACGTACATAGGCACCGATGACGGAATTCGGAGCATACTCTCCTGCTCACACATTATACTGTACTGCACCGTTAGTACCAATGAGCAGTATTGTCCCAGCTACAATTTAACGCAACAGTGTAGTTGGTATAGTCATAATGTATGAGACGTGATGAACATGATACACTTAGAACTTAAGCGTCATCGTGTAAATCATATAATTAACACTGTGTTATCGTTTCAATGTTTTATAAATCGTTCTGATATTTTATTTTTACTGTGTAAATAAAAGAGTACAACGTAAGATTTTGCTTACTATTGTAAGATGTTATATAGTTAAATAAAAAAATTCGGAAAGTTATTTTTAGCTTTGAATATATTAATTCCCAACTATTGTTAGGGACTTTAGTGCCCGAAATTCGAAAAAAATTCAAAACCACAGTTTTGTTTAAAAAGTTGCATATTACACTATGCTATATTGATGCAAAGATATAGTAAGTCACCTGGTCATGCCTTTTGTTATTTTGGTTGTGTTCGAGCTAAAGGTTGCGATGATGGCAGTCTAAACGCATTGTTCGTGACTGACCTATTGGGAAATTTATTAAATATCTATGCGGCGTTCATGTTATGATTTCCCCGCTGTTTGGAACTTTTGTCCCCCTGTAGTCACGACCCTACCGTATAAACAGTAAGGGTGACACCCATACTGTAAACCAATTGCCGAGAGTGTACCACACACCACTAGCTACTACATTTATTCTTGACAGTGTCGTACACACGCTTAGCTACCAATTTGGCGCGAATTAACTATAACGGACACCGTCTGTAGCTAATGCGGTTTATTAGTCAACTGTCCTGTGTAGTTTTTTCTAAATTTACGATATTTGTATCTAGCCCATATGAACATTGCTCAAATAATTTCGAACACTGTCAATAAAACTGCCAGAAGACACGGTGTAGCTGACACTGTCGATAAGTGGTAATACGCGTAACTAGCTACCTTTGAAAAATTTTATTAAAAGCATGGGGGTGTGTAAGACACCCAGTTGTCAACGGTGTGCCTGACACTGTGTTTTGTACATTGGTTCCAAACGTTGGGGACATTATAACATGAACGCCGCACTAGACGTTAAGTTTTCAGATTCTGTTTTTTGTTTTCTCTTCCAAATTGCTTAATTTTTCCAGGATAAAGTCCTATTATTATGGTAGCTCTGAGTTCGCCAATCAAGACACTTAGTACGTACATTGATTCCTTACATAAGAGAACCAGTAACCAACTAGTCTGGTCATTCGGTAACCTCAATCATGTATTAAATTTGACTGTTGCTTTATTACGATGCGGTTAAAGACTCAGTTTATATGATTTCGTGTACGTGTATGAACCTCAGTTGATGAGAACAGGTTGAACAGTCTCTTTTTAAGGCTAACATAAACTAAAATTTAATTATTTTAAATTGGAACGTATGAAACGCCTTGGTTCATATACTCATATTTTTATAAGACTACCAATAGTATTTATTCACCTCATAGGCCTTTCGAAATAAAAAACGAGATGGCCAATTCCGCTATTTAGGACAAAATGGAAAGAAATGCAGAAATCAGCTCGTATACCTTGGTAATGTCTGAAAGCATAATGCAAAGTTATTGTACAATGCATTTGTATTTGATTTATATAATACAGCATTGGCATCAATCGAACAGATCTTTCCAGGTCTTAATTCCTTTTTTGCCAAGACTGCTAATTTTATGTTATTATTTGTGCCTTAATAACGACCGTAGATATATGGCTTCAATGTTTTTGCCTAAGGCAGCAGTATACATGTAACATTGTTATATGCTTCCAGCAGCGAATATCGTCGTAAAAGCTATGCTTCATATATCGCAAGACGCATCCCTTACTTCAAAATCATGATATATTTCGGCGACCACTTATATTTTCTATAGTCTTATTCTCTATAATCAGCAAATGTACGGTGTAGCATGTACCAGTTAGTTTAAAAAGGACAGACCATCAGTGATTTATCGCTAAAAGTTAAACATAGTTCATCTCTTAAGACATAGTTTGTCCTGCAATACTTTAAAGATTGTTGCTTTATGGGATTTTTAATTTTAGTTGTAGGAAAACATTGAAAACACGCCAAAGCATCTTGCATGAATCAATTACCTTAGTTTTACTGGAACTATATTATACAGTATTCACTTAGCTTTAAAAATTATAATGGCTCTAATTATTATCCATAAATTGAAACCTGAGTTTTTAGCGACGAAAAATCATTTATCTAATAAAACTTGTAGATTAGTTCTTTATAAATATTTAATTTTACAGCTACGGCAGATTCATATAACAAAGATGTGAACTTTTGATGACCAATTGTTCTATGCACTGAAACCTGAAGAGATGTTTAGTTAGTCGGATCAGAGTATTTTGGCATTTCGGTAGCTGATACTGTACTGTTGTCGATCCCACATCATCGTCGATATATCTCCAACATTCATTTGATTGCAGATGTTCACTACATTGATACCTGAAAAACGGTATTTTAAATGGCATAGCGCGCTATTGACAAGGGTTTGTCGGTATTGACCTCCAACATAAGATTGCCGCTACATGTCAATTGAAGTGTTTACAGTCAAAACGAAGACTGCCAGTATTTATGCAAATTTAAAGAGTACAAGTAGCATAACGCAAAAGTAGAATAGCAGTAATACTGTTCGTTAGAAGTTAAGCCGTTTGCGTACACGGCATCAGAAATGGTTTATATAAAGGTTTTGCTGAACGCTAAATACAATTGTTTGACCGCCTTTGTACGTATATTTTATGCCTCTTGTAATGGCTTTCAATAAGTTTTAAGTTTTAAACTAATAGGGATCACGCACTCATTCCAGAACATCATATGTATTCAGTTTCTTAAATATACCATTTTCGAGATTTTTAAAACTGTTAAATACGCTTTTGCGTGTGTTGAATATGATTGATGGTCATCTAAAATCCAACATGAGGGTATCTCGTTGTTGCAGGGTGTTTGAAATTGTTTAAGATTGACCATCAGCAAACCCGATTTTACCGAAATATTTCGTCTTTCGTCACTTATTTGGTAATGAATTATTTTGTGCGCCTTGGTTAAACTATTTTAAATTTTTCGATATGCATAATAAAAGTGATGTACCTTAACTTATAAGTCAGAATTCTTAGGTTCCAGAGGTTCTTAACGTGGTATATACGTCAAATACAAAACCTGTTACAGGTGATACACTTAATGATACCTGTAGATGAAACCGTTTCAACAGTTCCGTTTCACCCTCGCTTTCGAAATATTACATAACTATAACAATGTTTTTTGTGGATATGTACCAGTTGGCGAGCGGAGATTGAACAATATCTTTCTTTCTAGCCAAAATAAACTCAAATTTAGTAGTTTTAATTTAAATCTTTATAACGGTTAGATAGAATTTTCCCAAATTTTCACAGTGTATAGGACCTCACGTCCAATGCTTATGGTGTACGTATCGACAATGGATAAATGATTTGAAATATAGAGAGAGAAAGTCCAAACTTGCATTTTAACCCACAGTGAAATAAAATCCTGAAATGTAAGGCTGTTTTTGCTTATTAACGTTTATACCGGGTGAACTGATTTTTTTTTAGATTTTCACGGCGTATAGGGCATCACGTAGAGTGGCTATGGTGTTCATCTTTAATGAAATGTAAATGACTATGATGAAAAACGGCATTTTAAACCCGAAATCTTGCTAGCGGGCATGTATATTTCGACAATGGTTTTGATGAAATTTCAACACTTTATTTGTATATGGTATATATACATCGATATTATTAGTGTCATACAGAATAAGACTATTAAATATATATAATGTAAGACCGAAAATCAACAATTTTAAAGCCCAAACCGAATAAATTTTGCTTTATCAGTTTTACTTAGTAACGGCAAACTAGATACGGCTTATTTTTTCACAGAGCCTAATCTTAGGAAGCAGTATAATACATATTATAATGCCTATCACGAGCGCACATGATAAATCAGCGTGTTTTGCCCCAAAATTATGGCAATTTTGTAGCTGTAACCAATAACATGGCTATAGTTATTCCAATTGCTGTCTGTAGCCGCAAAATGTACTAGCACATTGCCTAGATCCACACAGAAAAAAGTTTTATAAGGTCAGACCAACAGTTATACGCGGTCAAAAGTTAACATAGTTGAGTTCTAGTCCGAGTCCGCATGCCCTATTAATGCTTTGAAATTTGCACTATCATATGTTTTTCGAGACTACGTAGTTAAAACGTTGGTAACATTAACGGTCCCAGGAAAGCATCTAGTCGTAAGCCTACTTCTTCATAGTCAGCTTTTAGTGCTCGAAGCTCTTCCATAGCTTCACCAAACTCGTCAAACTGTTGAAAAATGATTAAGCATTATCAAAATTTAATCAAATTACAACAGACTGATATTTAAAATAAATTTTAATTAAATTAAAATATGTTTTTCGAGACTACATAGTTGAAACGTTGGAAACATTAACGGTCCCAGCAAAGCATCTAGCCGTAAGCCTACTTCTTCATAGTCAGCTTCTAGTGCTCGAAGATCTTCCATAGCTTCGCCAAACTCGTCAAACTGTTGCAAAATGATGAAGCATTATAAAAATTTAATCAAATTACAACAGACTAATATTTAAAATAAATTTTAATTAAATTAAAATATGTTTTTCGAGACTACATAGTTGAAACGTTGGAAACATTAACGGTCCCAGCAAAGCATCTAGCCGTAAGCCTACTTCTTCATAGTCAGCTTCTAGGGCTCGAAGATCTTCCATAGCTTCGCCAAACTCGTCAAACTGTTGCAAAATGATGAAGCATTATAAAAATTTAATCAAATTACAACAGACTAATATTTAAAATAAATTTTAATTAAATTAAAATATATCAATATAAAGGTATATAATTTTTTGCAATGAAATTGCAACGAGCAAAGCGTGAGTAGCTGGAATTTGTTATTAACACGTTTCTTGTACCAAAACATATTAGACGGCGAAGTTGAGTTCCTTGGACAATTACATTGGTTAAACACCGAACTGCCTTGATAGTCTTCATATTGCATAGATCTTACATGTGCGCCATTTTATCTATTCATACATAAAATGATTGACTGGAATAATCTTGCTAAAATGCAGTGTAAACGCTGCGCGGTTTTAGATACACTAAGCCTTAACCTAATCCAAAGTACTCGAGAAAGAATTGAAACTCCGCAACGTTTGCAATTTTGCAATATCGTATTGCCGGATTTTAGATTGTACCTTGTAAAAAATTTGCGATCAAATTATCTTGATTTATACGAAAGCGAAAATACGACATTACTAAATGTGCGAAATTTCAACTGCGATATGTCCACTTAAACTTTCGAATATATATTGCAAGTAGCAGAAGTTTTAGTGAGTTAGGCTATAAAATGACTTCTATATTGCTTAGCGAGGTAAACTATACAATGTAACGTTATATTTTAATATTTACCTTGAAGTCTTTGCCACTAACCCCAACCCGAAATCGACCATTTTGAAAACACAACGAAAACCTTGATCATTCGACTCAGCTCCTTCGACCATTTGGACCAATTTTGGCAACAAATTTTCCGACCAGTTCCGCCACCAATAGCGGGATTTATAATGCTTTTCGGCGATTTTGATTGATAATTTTTAACGTCCTAACGGCGACTTGGCAACTTACAGTATCCAGTTTAAAATAAAAAAATAAAAAATTTCATCCGATCTACCTTTTAAAAAATCCCAGAACTTTTCAGTATTCTACAAATGACTGTTTGTTCAAAACATTGAAATAAAGTCATTAAGCCTGATTTTGTCTTTCCAATGTATATCTATCATTTTAGCTGCCTATGATTTCAATTGCGTGCCATTCCTGCGTCGGCATCAACTTATAGAGCACAGGTGTTAAAGTCATAACGATTAAATTCTCGAATCTTGCCATATCCGCAGCATGCCATATTTTTAATGCGACATTTCAAAATGAGATATATACACTGCTTACATCCATTCCTTCGGCTGTAAACCGGTGAACAAAAGCAGAACGTTTGAAACTTTTGTTAAATTTTCTCATGCATTTTCGCCATGCATCTACTATTGCTGAATTGTTGAACGATAGACAAGCTTCACGTTGTATCATTGCAAACTTTGAACCTGTAATGCACATAATTCCAAACATTAGCCCTTTAGTGTCTGGATTAATTTAGTTATCGTGCAATGTTCGACAAACTCGAGTTAGCATCATAAATTGAATATGGTTGTGTAAGGGTACAGGCAGCTTACGCAAATCATTGAAGTGTCCAGAAGGTTCAGCTCGTGTCCTTAGGAAACCTCGCAAAACCTATGGATAGCCACTCAAGCAAAAAAGAAATATAAACTTGGCATCGTTGCTACTGATATGGTGGCGGGGAGCATATAATAAGTTAAGAAAACTAACCATGGCACCACCACCGAAGGCAAGTTGCCGTTGTAATAGTATCTGAGGTGAGGAGCGGTGGTAAAATTAACAAAGACTGTTACAGCTATTTGAGTTTGACACGTGGAAACCGGGATTTAAACAATAAAAATGAAAATCGTGGCTACAGTGAAAGCGTAGGGCGCTACTAAAACCGACTACGGACTGATATCTGAATTCAGTATCGAAACAACATTACACCAAATCATACAGCTAATAAACACACACAGGATCAAGATCTTGACAATTCCAATTTCTGCAGATAGCTAGTATAGTTAATCTTAACCTTTTTATCGTCTTCGCAAATAAATCATGCTATCATACTGTTTCATTGTTACGAACTTGAAGTCTCTTCATTCTACGTAATGCCAGGAAATAGTTTTATTATTTAAAAGTATAAGAGAAACTCTATGTACCATAAAATATTTAACCATTATAAAGCGGATTCCATATTAATGTTGTCGCTCAGCGAATACTAGATGCTTCGCTGAGACCGTTGACTTTCCGCAATTTTTGAACCATTTTGCTAACATGTGGGACACTGCGTTAAGAGCATGAGAGAATATGGGCCATGGGTGATACATTTAACAACGTTTAGGTTAAGCATCACACAAAACTTGAATGATGTCAGTGTACACAATCACTGGTACGATGCGTCTTCCGCTCAGCAACTTCAAAAGTATTATAAAATATTTCGTAAACACAGCAAAATTTCAGAGCTTATATTGCGTTTTATTACCTATTATAAGTATTGAATAAATTAGACATGATTTTGACAATTTGTAATCTATATATTCTAACAGGGAACTTCTCGGTTCCCGTATTTGATGCCAGCCAGCCATAATTCGGAAACTTTGTTTCCAAACAAGTTGTTGCCTGATTTAAACTCCCTGACAAAGTTTTAGTGGGTGCCGAAGCGGGCGCCAAGGATACTGGTAATATAAGTTATTAAATAAATTGTTACTACTGTACCGGTAATTAGTTCTTTTGAAGTATTATAACTTGTCCTCATACTTTCAACCTGAAGTCTTGTCGTCTGAGCTGCATTGGTTCTATATAAATTCAACATTTATCAATTCACATCAATAGAAACAACGACATAGCAAGATTTTCAATCACGTTTTTAGTGTTATGGCACTACGGTAAGGATTTTATACTTTAAAACTACCATTTATTAACGGAAACAAAAAAACTGCAAAAAAAGCAAAATGTCTGGTGCCGACGAGGCTTGAACTGCTAACTTCTGCATTGGTGTGACTACGCTCTAGATCAATAGACCATGTTTTCTCCAAGGTGTCCTGCATTACGCTGCGGGTGGCTTTGACTAAAGTGCGCGTTTCCTGAAGAAGAGTTGTGACATGCTGTAAAGTTATTCTAAACTTAATTAATTAGGGCGGACAGAACATAATAGCCATAAACGGCTAACAACATAAGCTTAAGGTGAACCATTTCTAGAAGGTTAATTTAAAAACTCGTGCTTAAAGTATTTGTCATTGTTGGGTTTTGCAAGGAAATTTGTTCAAGTAAATTGTTTTTAACATTCTTGATGGTCAAATTCAATTAACAACCAGATAAAACAATGTTTGGTGCAAAAGTGTAAAACAGTTTTAAACAAAATTTTAAACCGAAATTCCTGTTCCGGAGTGGATTTTGCCTTTTGCCGAAATGGGAAAACAATTTTCACCGAAACTGGAACTGGTAAATACTTAATGTTAATGCAAATTGCAAGTTATAAGATTTCAAGAAGTATTTCATAAAACAATATTAATTATCATATTAGGAGTTCAGCCCACGCAGGCAGTGTTGTTTGGAGTAAAACTTACGCACTGATTACTAACCTGACGAAACTTTAGAAGACAATCCCATTAGCACTGTATATTATATACGGAGGAAAACACGGAACTAAGCGGGACTTATTTATATGGTTTTCTCGGCGCCTTTGACACTACAATGATGCAATTTCTAATATCCAATCCCAAGGCTGGTCAATGCGTACGCCTACAAAGCTCTGAGCTTGGATGTTTATTTCATACACCTGCACCAAAGTGGCAGTTAGCTAGCCGAGTTTCGCGGATAAAGCCCGCAAAACTATTACACTTCCAGAAACGCAAGCTGAGTCACTGTATATGTACTATTTTATGCTTCTTTCTAGCCTGTTCACTCTCCTGAGAAATTCATAACAATTACTGCAGCAGTTGTTTAGTTTTACTCAAAAGTTAGGCAGCACCATAGTAATAATTGATAGTTTCTATTACCCAGGGTAAATCCAAAGGTTAATATTTATACTCGGCAGTTTCACAATGGTTTAGCTTTTGTAAGAATTAAATGATATAAACATAAGGTGTTTGGTACAGTTTCGCTGTGGTAGGAATTCGTTGAGCTTGCGCTAAAGTATCTACAGTGAATTACTTTTAAAAAAAGGCGGTGAGACCCAAATTTTAATAATAACATATTTTCTTACGCCTAAATTTCTGTTGTAACTTACATACTTGTAACTTGCACACTAACGTACTTGTGACAAGCTAAGCTAGAAAAAAGAATTTTCGGCAAATGTTTCTCTATTTTTTGTTTGAATTTGGGTCTAAAGTTGGGAATATAGGAAGAAAGTTAGTAGGAAGGGTGTCAGAACAAAACCCGAAAGGCAGGGCCAATGTAGGAGGGAGATGACGAATGTTAGGGGGCGCAGACAGGACAAAAATGGAAAATTTGCCCCCCCCTCCCAACAAAAAAATTGGCTAACACATGGCAAAATGGACCGCACCATCCCACATTATATATAACGTAGTGTGGCAAGAGCGTCACACCCTTCTTTAAGAGTTCATCGTGAACTCTTGATATAAATCATTCACCCAGGAACGACTTTGGATCTGAGTTAGGTGGATGTTGGAATAAAACATGCAATAAAGCCTCTTTCCTAGGATACAAAAATATATTTCTAAATATAAAGCATTATCTGAGTGTATTTCCGAGGCAGGGTTCGGTGTTTAAAGCAGAACGAAGACTTACCCTTAAGCTTGATTCCTGAGATGGGGTACTTGCTCTTGCCCGAACCATTCCGTTATTTCTGCTACAAGCCATATATTTAATCAGTCAACCAAATTTAGTGGTCACTTCAATTATATCTGTTTTAGTTTGAATATGTTGTGGTTAAAGGAACGATTAGTGTGACATAGATTTCAAACCTGACAAATACGGCGGCCTTTTGAGAGAGCAGTAGCTTTTGAATACTGTGGGAGACCATTCCGTAATTCGAACATTCGGATACATTGATTTCATGTCATAGCTAGCCATTGCTGCTATTTGTTGCGTTACATCACCTCTAAAATGTTTATTTGAAGTATAAAATTGCCTTGTTGTCAAAACACCTAGCCTGAGCAATTAGTTGTCCTGTTGCTGGATTTGTGTTATGTTAAGAGGTAAAAGTTTTACTGCAAGCAGTGTTGGATTTTTCTAGTCCAGTCACACTGGAATGCTTTACATGGCGCCGTTTGGTGTGGGCCAGTTAAGAAAGGTGAGAGCAACCAGGTGAACGGGGATATCTATCGGACCGTCCAACCATATAGCATGATTCAAAACTAAAAATCGTCCCTTTTCACGGTCAAGATTACCAAGATTACAGGCGTTTTGCAAACGTAGAATCAAGTAAGCTTTGTTCATGGGATTCTAGTTTGCTACGACGTATTTGAGGGTCACTCGGACTTAGTGTTTGTAAACGCGATTGTCAAATGCTCTGGTAGGTCCAGAAATCATTTCGAAGGTTCGCGTATCTTAAAATAGTTTTATAGAAAGCATTTTTATTGCTGAGCTATTCAGCGCACGTTATCAGCAATAAAAATTTCAGGTTTATATCCATGTGAGCCATGCTTTTTCTATACTGCGATGACATGCCTATTATAAAGATATTATTTACAGATAAAGTCATGTTTTTACTATCTATGTTTCTTTTGGTATTCATAAAAAAATAAGATCGCGCTTTAAATTATATTATAATATTAAGACATCTGATAAATTACTTATTATTAAGAACAAATTTCGGCATTTGAGCTTTAAATTTGTATTATTAAAGGAAGCCAGCATCGTGCTGAACAGGATGTAAATAGTTATTTTTCTCACTCTTATAAGGTTCTGTCGTTCTAGATGCACTAAGCCGCACAGCTTTTACATCTCATGACCTTATTTACATTTTAGATTAACAGTGAGTCATAACATGTAGGATACCCAGTTACTAACCCCTGACACGACTCCTTTGTATAACCATATATCTGCAGTCAATGTGATAGATCAAACGAAACGAATAAGTAATAAACTCAATTAATAGATATCAATTATTCCTAGCTGAACTTTAAGCAAATTGAAGGTAATCTTTGCAAAATTACAGACAATAACTCTTGCATTTGGGCGTTCTGATCCGGAAAACATATACACCTTTATTTCGTAGCCATACATAAATATTGGTATCAATTGTGCGTATCTACTATTCGCAAAATCGATATATACAAGACAGAAACATGACCTTCAGTAGAACCAACAATTCCTAAACCATACATTATGACAACGAAACATACACAAATCTTGGTCGATAATATTGGTTTTAGCAATCTGTGCCGTACTGTGGACGAAGTTGGGAAAATATCAATTATATAATATGTAGCTTCTTACAGGTTCATTTATTGTCCTGAAGCTTAACAACTGCAACAATACCTACGCCGATTTTGGATTTTGACACAATATTAGTTTCATGTTTTCCTCTCTTATCAATTTGCTAAATGAATTATCGGGTGGTGTCACACCTGCAGTTGCAATAGCACAGGTCCACTGTATTGCGAAATTTTTGGTAACACCACTTTAGCAGTCACCATGTTATACGCGGAAATAACAATGTTCGACATGATTTTGGTTTAAAACTTGGCTTTGTTTTACGCCAGCTGTTGGACATACATGGCAATGCTACTACCACTATGTGCCGATGGTTAACTGCAATCAATGATAATCATACATACGGCGGTTGGCTTCGTCATAGTAAAATTTTGTTTTATAATCTCTTTAAAGTTTTCTTATTTCTTTGTTGATATTTGCTCCGTAATTATTTTCTATGTTTCCATTTATTAAAATGCATTTTTTGACCAAATATTATCTCAACTATAAATATGACCTGATAACTTACGTATAGTTGAGCATTATACCTAAATATACCCCACTCGGCCATTTGCAATAAATTGAATTGTTTTCGTGACCAAATACAGACTTCGAAATTCGAGCAATACTGGTACTATCTTTGACAGCCTGGAATTAGATAACAAAAAATGTAGCGTTGTCGTTAACATTTTATTTACTAGCAAACAGTGAACGAAACCTAAGTAAACTCTTGAAAAGAACAATATCGGTGCTTGTGCCACAACACATGTAATTCGGGATCAGACTGGCGCATCTTACTAAATCTTATTTATATTTCACTCAACTATTTATTTGTTGCAGCATTGCTGAATATAGGTTTTCGGCTATGATATATCACACTTTATTGCTTTATCATATATATATTTGGGCTTTTATTTTTTCAGGTATTAACACCTCCCATTCATACATTCATGCATTCTTGTAATTCGGGATCCGACTGGAGCATCTTACTAAATCTTATTTATACTTCACTCAAGTATTTATATGTTCCAACATCGCTGAATATAGTTTTCCGGCTATGATATGTTACATTTTATTGATTATTATCACATATATATTATATATGATAATATATATGTCAATAAATTTAGGCTTTCATTTTTGCAGGTATTAACAGCTCGCATTCATACATAAATCAGAACGAATTTAGCTTCTAAGCCTGAGGCGAGAGTATTGATTTGGTTAAGACTTTGACACCTCATGAAGCTTCATGATATAGTTAGCAGAGGGCTTTTAGGGAAACAAAATCAGGCATTAAATTAGGAAATTTAAGAACGATGATCTGCTTCTGGACAAAAATGTACGCTAGACAAAGTGATTTTAGTGATAGGCTACAATAACGGCTAAAGTAATTTCTTGTGGAAAATCAAAGCTTTTTTTAAGAAAAGCTTTGGAAAGCTCCATATCTCGAGCATGTCGTATGGAAGACATGGAATAACCAACCATAAATTCTTACCCAAGCCAGGGCCAAATTTATCGAAATTACTGAAATATATTCCACTCCGAATTGATTTAGTATGGAAAGAGGTTTACCTCCAATCAAATCCACTGGAATGGATTCTGTTTTTATGGAGCTGATTTCAGATAAATTTAAATCCAAAAAGACAAACTCGTTAAAAATCCTTCTGGAATAGATTATGCATCATCTACGATAAGATGCGTGCGCCAGGGCCAAATTATGTCACGCGTCCAAGTCAACTGGTTCGGGTGAACTATAGCTTAGCTGGACTACTATTGTACATTTTGATAGCTTAGCTAGTCTTAATGTGACAAACAGGTAGCTTAGCTAGGCTCTGCGTGACAAACCGACCGTCCGGCTGAACTGTCAATTGAGAAATTTTATTTAGTTTTATGTTTAGTGTATAGCATTTTGTTCTATAGTATTTTCACAATTAATTTTAAGTTATATATTTGTTTTAATATATACATTTAACGTTTTAAGCTGTATGCCGCTTTTGGGGCATTATTTAGGTACATATAATAATACGTAACGTTCGCGAACTAAATAGTCTCTGGCTTAAGTTATAGGGCTCAGCTGAACGCCTTGTGACAAAAGCACAGTACGGCTCGACACTCGATTACAAATGCTTAGCCTAACTAGGCTTTTCAAAATTTTAATAGTCGAGCTTGACTGTATGCTTGACATAGTTGCGAGCCCATTTGAACGCGTGAGATAATTAGGACCGTGCGCACGCATCTATTGTAAATGATGCATTAAACAGATTCTAGGCAAATCCATTGTTCTGTATCGCAATCGATTGCACTTGGTTTAAATAGCATACCGATGTCTCGAAGACAATAAACAGTTGTATTATTATTATTATAATTTCTATTCTAACTAATTCAGAGAAATGGATACTAGAGACAGTTGGGTTTCGCGATACTGCGTTTAGCTATCAGCTAAGCAGATCAAACCTTGAATAATACCTAGATAGACCATGGCGACGACTATCGGATAGCTTTCATCAGGAAAACAATTTCACCTCTTCTTTCGTAGCCATATACAAATATTTGGACGAACTCAGCAGTATGCGATTGCTACAAAATGTCATATTAACAGAAATACATGATCCAAATAGACACAATAATTCCAAATCCATAATTTATAACAACGAAATATGCTCGAATCTGGGTAGACAATATTGTATTTATTAAACCATGCCTTAGTTTAGACGACGCGAGGGAAATACCGACGGATAATATGCAGTTAATAAAAGTGCACCTACTGTCAAAATTTAAACTAACATTAAGACAGTGAATTTTGGGTATGTAGATCATAGATGTACGAGGTACGAAGCTCCTGGGGGATAGCTGGAGCTTCGGAGAGGGTTAAGGCGTTAAGTTAGGGAGGATAAGTTTTTGTAATAACATTTTATATATTTTTGGAATTTTTTATTTGGTACTTAATAATTTCTTAATTTTTGCCAATTTCTCACCGATTGTTACCGCGATTTTTGCTATTTTTTCCAGTTTTTTGCCAATTTTCACAGATTTTTGTCTATTTTCTCCAATTTTTTGCTCTTCGTGCCACAATATTGCGCGCGCCTTCCTTGCGGAGAGTGAGGGTATGGCAGGGCGTGGAGAACCCCAGAGGGATAAGGCTACTTTCTAGGGGGTTCGATGACGCCCCGAAGGGAGGTCCGAGTTTCTTTCTACCTTAGGGGCATAATCCCCCTCTCTCCATCTATAAACATGTATGGTGCAAATTTGATTGCCTATGAGAACCTCTAAAATATTTATCTTAATGTGGTATTAAAAAGTTATTGACATACATTTTCGGATGACAAGTATTTTCAGGGGATATTGTTACAAAAGGGTAGAATCGATTTCTCATGTAACAATGTTAAATCGAAAATTTTTACCAGAAATATTGCGGGTAAAGGTGTATTGTGGCTCGAACTTGTGTTCATTGGGTGTTGTACATACAATTTTTTTAATGTTTCAAACTGGAATCAACCTCTTCCGCATTACATCATAACATCACAAAAATTTTGTCACTAACGCCATGCGGTAGAATTTCAATGTTTTTTGTGGCGCAAGTATTGGGACAAGGTCCGCTTGTAACTCGACTAACGGCGGCAACGGAACGAGACTAAAGCATGAGATTCTAGGAGTTTCCTTACAAATTTTGGATATCAAAAAATTTCGAAATCCAGGTGTGAAATTTCAAAACACAGCAGATAGCAATACGTATGGTTTAAGAATAACTACATAAAACGTATTGC